>QFEW01005969.1:0-14090 GCA_003316525.1 Termitomyces eurrhizus | reverse complement strand
GGTACGCTTTGACTGGCATGCTCAAATTGTTTGTGTGCTCCTAAGACTGGTACGCACTTCACAACTTAAACTTTACTAACCAGGTCTCGTCCTAGAACCTCCGGTTCTTGACTTGACTCAAACCCTCTTAACTCTTTGCCCCCACCCAATTCCCAGACTAAGTCCCCTATCCCAGGAATCCCCTATTTGTGTCTTGAACTCCAGAAGCTCAGTTCAGAGTTCCAGACACCTGAGTACACGTAGATCAAGTCCACCTTGTAAGGGCGTTGCTTTCCTGGAAAGCCCCTGATTCAGCAGAACCTGACAACAACAGCCTACCTGACAATGGCTCAGTTTGGGCAGAATCTGGCCCAATTTGGGCAAGCCCCCATCATTCTTTCTGCAGTATTACTCGATGCCATTCTTTCTAGATCTTGCTGGATCTGGACAGTAGTCAATGCAGATGCAGGTGCCATGGGAGTGATGGTGCCACAGGCACAGCAGGTAGTGCCTATGGAGGTGGATGAAGAGAGAAAAGTGACCAAGATGTGAAGTGGGGTGGAACCACCTTGATAAGAGCATGAGAGGCTGCCTGTGAGAGAGCATGAGTGTTTGCCCCTGCAAGAAGTAGTAAGGAGGTTGGTGATGACCTGAGAACTGGTGAGAAGAAGGGATGAGCTCCTGCAGAGAGAAGACTGTAACAAGGCCTGAGGATGAGGTCTACAGTGACCTCAATCATTGCCAAGGTCAAGATTGCCTCTGCACCCTTGGATGCCAACATTGAGGAGGAGGTCTCTCTTACCAAGAAGAATTCTAGCCAGTGAAAAAGGGAAAAGGAGAGTGTTAGAGGATCCTTGGGATCCTCAAGCAGAGTTGGTGTGGAGTAGATTAATTACAGCAGGGCAGTGCATTCTGCTGGAGTCAGAATTTTTGGAGGATCTAATGGCCAAGGTGGTGATTGTGGGGTTATTAGACAAGATTGTTATGCTGCAGCAGCATAATGATAACACAATCAAGACATTCACAAATGCATTGAAGCAGCAAGCAACAACACCTGAAGAGCAGACTGAGGCTAGGCACCTCAGGCCCCAGGAGTCAAGAAAGAGGCACACTGAGAGACAGGAGACACCAGAGGTGCCAATAGTGCCTCTGGACTGCAGAGAGGTAGGAGAGCTGACACCTTCTCTCCCAGAGCAAGGGGAGGACAAGATGGCTGTTGATGAGGAAGACTGGGGGCTGACCTTGTCAATTCACACACCCAGCAAACTGGTGGAGATACCAAGCAAACTGAGAAGTGCACTGCAGGTGTCAGCAATGCTGTTTCATACAGGGGTGCCAAAGGGAGCAGGACAGGGCAAGTGGTAGGGTCTTGCATGGATTTTGCCCTTGCAAAGGGGCTCATCAGAGGGCTTAACCACTGCCCTAATCTGCCTCAGATTCTATAGTGTGGACCTTGATCACACTACAATCTATAGCACGTGGCTACCCAAACTTTGGTTGATACCAGGGGGAGTATGCCAGCGACGTGCAATGCTGGTACCAGGGCCGATATGGTCCAGCTCAATCCTGGGACCCCAAAGGTGTGGGTATATGTAGTGGGTTACATCAGGCTACAGCCCCTAGCTTCAATGGGAACCCTGCTTTGACATGAGGCCCGATGCACTGCCACCACACCTTTTCAGTACGACGGACTTGCTGCCACGTGATACTGCACATAGATGAGCTTTACAAGGACACATGTTTCATACTGTCCAGATGTGCGGCGCGATTGGGCCATCCCCAAAGGTAAGGCCAAAAGAGACATGAAACAAGTGTCTTCTTGGGGGCTCAAACCCAAGATATAGTTTTACCTCCCTGCAGTGAGCTTCAAAGCCCCTCAAAGCTTGTATATGCCAGAGTTGGTATGCTGAGACATGTGCACTGACCACAAAGTGGAGAACCATCTCCTGTCTTTGGGCATTGCTGATGATGGCAATGCTAGCAACTATGGGACAAGTATAGAGGAGACCCCATTGGAAGGAGAAATGGCAGCACAGAAGAATGTGTGGTTAAATTGCAACTGCAAGTCAGCTGTGAAAAAGAAAGCTGCCACTGACAAGCAGGCAAAAATTGACTGTGACTGACAGGAGCAGGCCACTGGGTGTATTTGGGAAAGAGTGCCACAGAGTGCTCAACTGGTTTTATGGTGGAGCCCTGAACCAGCATTTCTATTATTTGCAGTTGTCAAATATAGTGTTCATGAAAGATGAGATTCTTCAAGCTAAAATGCACAAAGAGGAGACTAGGATGAGGTATCATTATACCTCAATACTACTCACCAAAGTCACATCTCAGAGGTTCCCTATGAATCCCCAGGAGGCTCACAAGCTACTGGCACTAGTGAGCAACAAGATAAAAGCCCTATCACTTTGCATTGAAGCATATTACCTCATTCATGAGTTTCAACAGATCTTGCTCAACTTCAGTCAGCCTTGGTGGGACTGCACTATAGAGCTGGTGTGCAGATTGGAGTTTGATCAAATACTTCCCCTGCTTAACTTAACCGACTAGTGTATAGACTTGACTGTCATCCCTACTCCAGAAGGGTATTTATGCTGGAAGGGGCTAGGCAACAAACCAGTATTTACACTTGCAGGATTCAACAGCAAAGACATCCACTATGCCTTCAAACTAGACAAGTTGGCACAGAATGTGCTATATTTTTTGCAACCAGTGATATGTCTGCCTCCCTCAAGGCAGACATAAAAGCCTTAAAAACTCCAATATATCCTGAATTAAACGCTGAAAACTGTAAGCATTAGAGTTGAAAACTGTAGACTTGGAGTGGCTTACCAAAGAAAATCAACTCCTGACCCAGTAAGAGATGAACCCCAGTCAACAAGCAGTAAATGTGCAATGAGAGAAACAGCAATCAAAGTTTGATGAAAACAGCAACTGCCAATGGGTGGCAGTGCTTGGCAACAAGGACAATCTCAGCATAAACTCCGAGATTGTTCCTCATCTGGACTGACATCATCCATCAGCGCATCCATCAATCTGTTGGCTCCCATCCAAAAGATGCACTGTGCTCTCTCATTCGCACCTCAAGCATTACAAGACAACCCACCATGGCCACAAAACACTGATGGAAGCCCCATATAAGAGAGCATAAGGAGGGAAGAAAATAGGGCAGGTGGAAAAGCAAAGAGGCCAAAAATGGTCTGGCCAAAGAAAATAAACAGACAAACATTTAGCCACTACAACATGTGCCAGCAAGCTCAGCAGCCAGGCCCAGACTTGATAAAACATTGTGCCAGACACATAAGCATATGAAACACTGAACAAACATGAGGAATACGTGTGGTCCATGCATAGGATAAGAGAGTATAAAGAGGAGAGGAATTCTGGGGAGGCCAGGCAAGCAATCACCTTGCCATGGCTTGGAGTCTCTAGGGAGTGGACATTTTAGGCCTTATGCATATTGATTAGCTTTGTGCTCAGTAATAATACTATTTTGACCCAATTTTGAGTGTGAACTTAAGTTTACATTCAAATAAATCAATTAAAAATTATAATATTATTACAATGTGTGCACACATGTAACTCAAACCCCCAGAACTTTGTGAACTGAGGTTTTATATTTTAAATCTAAGTTTTGTTCAATTTTGCTTGAGCAACTTAAAATAAAATAATAACTTACATTTTGCATCACCAGATATGATAAATGCTGTGCTTGGCATTGCTATAGATTATGCCTTCCAGATTCAGTTACAAACCTTGCTGGGGCATGTGATCACTCAAGGTGTATCATCTCAAGAATTCTCTAGGAGCTGCTTTGCCAGGGTTCTGGCCTGTATTATAGCCTGACTGGGGCTATACCAAGAAGCAGTGGAGGTGTATAATTCCACCAACCCAGGTGCTCCTTTCCAGCCCATGGACTGGATGCAGGTTCAGTTTATGACCCTCTCAGTTTGATGAGGCCACATCCATCAACATCAGTGATGTTAACATGTTGAGGGTGTTGTTGGCAAACCACATCCCAGTGGAATAGATAGACTACACCTACCTATTCAGTGTGGTTTTTGTGGAGGGTCATTTTAGGGCAACAAACACATTCTTTGAAATTTATTGTGACATCAATGATGAACAATACCAGAGACTGGACATCTATGGTGAACCACCAGCAATACTGCAGTGGAATGGCTGGAGGACACCCACTACAAACAATGTTATTTGCCTCCAAGCATTGTTAGCACAAGAATACATGCAAGATTATGTGTATCTTGAAGAGGGGTTCTACTATCCAATCAGGATGGAGCCCTGCCAACAAGACTTGTAGATGCAGAGTCTACATCACAGACCATTTCCACCTGTGCCTGTGGTCAACCTGACCACAGAAGAGCACCAAGGAGAACTGCTGCTCAAGGGCAAATCAACATCAGCTAATATCAATATTGATATGACCTTTTTTCTCAAAAGTGAATTGTGCTGTCCCCCATCTGCTTGAAAGTGGGCAAGCTCTCTTGTAATAGTTATTGTCAGTTAATGTTGCACTAAATAACTTCACAGATTGATCCTGAACCACTGGCTATCTGACCAAGTAACCCAACCACATTGTAATTGCCACTCTCTCTTAAGAGACTGCAACTAGTTTAAAAGGGGGGCATGTAACCAGCCAGCCTAGAGCCATAGCTTTAGGTTAAAACACTATGCTTATTCTAGCATGTAAAGTACTCAGAGAAAGTACTATACTACATGTGCTGTATTATGTATAGATTGATTCATAGTAATTAGTCATCATAGTATACATAATATATACATAACGCTTGCTACCTTATTATGTAATAAGGTAGCTTTTTGTTACACACCTCATAGGACTAGAATTGTATTCCAATCTGGTTCTATTGTGTGACTGTAAGCTCTCAACATCATTTCAGGAATGATGGTGCTTATAGAGGTAGATGAGGACAGGAAGACAACTAAGATGCAGAGTGAGGTAAAACCACCTCAATGAGAGTGTGATTGGATGCCTGTGAGAGAGTGTGAGCAGTCACCTCCATGAGACATATTGAGGAGGCTGGTGGCAAATTGAGATCCAGTGAGGAGAAGGGATGAACCATTGCAGTGGGATGACTGCAACAAGCTGCACATGTGAGGTCAACTACAACCTCAATCACTATCAAGGCTGAGGCCTCCACCATGCCCATAAATGCCACTGCCAAGGAGGTGATCCCCATCTCCAAGAAGAATCCCTGCCAGTGAGAAAGGGAAAAGTAGAGCAGTGGAGGACCCTTCAGATCCTCAGGCAAAATTAGTGTGGTGTAAATTAATTGCAGGGGGGCAGTGTGTCCCACTAGAGTCAGAGTTTTTGAAGGATCCAGTGGCCCAGGTGGTGATCATGGGACTATTGGATGAGATTGTTATGCTGCAGCAGTGTAATTGTAAGGGCAACCTCTAGAGGCTGTGGCTCAGTCACACAGCTGGCAGAGGGAGATCCAAAGTGTATTAGAGTATGTACTGACAATATCATAATAACTACTCACCTGGCAGAGGAAGATCCAAAGAGAACAAGCCTAGGGATTTCCTATGCCAGGTTGGATGCTTTTGGGCTTCTGAAGCATGGGAAACAACTGTACAGTACAACAAAACCTTAAAAACTCGAAAATTGACTAACCAAACAACTGTGCAAACAAGGCAGGAAAACTCCGGACTTTGGAAGTCAGAAAGGCAAACTCCGGCTTATATAAGCAGTCTGGAAGCGGTGCTGAAGGGCCCACACTTGTCTGAATAATAGCTAAACAACCAGAGCACCTCAAAGGCTGAGAATAGTACTAACAGATAGTGTTGAGAGAATAGAAACAGCAAAATGAGAGAATGATAGAAGAAATAAGGAAATGAATGAAAGGAGAGTGAAGGAATAAGGAGTGAAAGAAGGAAGAAATGAGGAGTCCCCTGACAGTAATGATAATATGATAAAGACATTTGCAAATGCATTGAAATGGCAAGTGGCAATGCTAGAAGGGCAGATCAATGTTAAGCACCTCAGGTCACAGGAGACGAGAAAGAGGAATGTTGAGGTACAGGAGATGAGGAAGGTGCTGGTAGTCTCTCCCAAACTCGAAGAGGCAGGAGAGTTAATAATGCCTTCCATCCTGAATCAAGGGGAGGACAAGATGTCCATTGATGAGAAAGATCAGGGGCTGCCTATGTCAATCCACATGCCCAGCCTATTGGTGATGCTGAGCAAGCAGAATAGTGCTCTGCAAGTATCACCAATGATGTTCCAAGTAGAGGTACCAAAGGGAGCTGGACTGGGCAAGTTATTGTTCTATCTTCCTTTAGTGAGCTTTGAAGCCTCTCAGAGTTTGTACATGCTGGAGTCAGTGTGCCAAGACATGTGAACTGATGACAAGGCAGAGAATTGTCTCTCAACGCTGGCATCTCTGGGCATCACCAATGATGGCAATGCTAGTGACTATGGGACAAGCATGGAGGAGACTCCATCAGAAGGAGAAATGGTGGGTGCAAAAGAATGTGCAGTTGAATTGCAACCACAAGTCAGCCACCAGAAGAAAAGCTGCTGCTGAGAAGCAGGTGAAGATTGACAGTGACCAGCAGGAGCAGGCTACCAGGTGTATTCCAGATGGCCTAGAGTGTTTGATGAAGAGAGAGCCACTGAGCACTTAAACTAGGTCTATAGTGGTGATATGATGTGCAGAAAACACAGGCATAAAGCTGAAGACAAAACAGGACAGACAAAGTAACAAGACAGCAAGACATAGCCATATGAGAGAAACAAGTGCTTACATAAAAGTAGCAGGTGCTCTCACAACATACCTAGCTGGGCACAGATAAACATAGCATTTTTGAATTGCAAATCTGATGGCATACAAAAGGAAATACATGTACATTCTCAAGAGGAAACAGTGGAAAGCCTGAAACTGCCTGGAACTAACCTAATACAAGCTGGCTAGAGCAGTATGAAAAAACACCCTGAGAAGTAGAAGTAGGGATCAAAGGTCAGCAGAGCAGAAGACTGAGGCACATAACACTGGTAGAAATCTAGAGATAAGAGGCAGATAGGCAGCTTGTGATAGGGAGGAAGAGAGAAGAAACTGTCACACAACATGCACCATCAAGAACATTGCATGCAAAAGTCACCTGACAAAGTGGTCTGTGCACCAAAAAGCAGCTATAAAGGGGAAGAGAGAAGTGAGGCAAAAGCAAGCAATCTTTAGTCTGACTCAGGATCTCCAGGGAGTGGATATCTTAGGTCAACATTGGAAGTTTCTAAAACTTCAGACACATTGTACCAAAGCACCCTATACAAGCAATAAAAACACTTTACATAAAAACTTAAAAGTACTAAGCCTAAGTAATTAAATCAAACAGTCTCCAGAACTAACATGTATCAATGTGCACATCAGTGGTGCACTGGACCAGCACTTTTATTACTTGCAGTTGTTAGATATAGTGTTTGTGGAGGATGAGGCTCTTTGTGCTAAAATGCATGAAGAGTGGAATGGCAAGAGGTATAATTATACCTCAATACTCCTGACAAAGATTGCACCTTGTGGATTCCCCATGAATCCTCAGGAGGCTCACAAGCTGCTAGCTTGCTTTGTATCAAAGCATACTATCTCATTTGCGAGTTCTAGTGTATCTCACTCAACCTCAGTTGACTGTGGAGAGACTTCAACATAGAGCTAGTGTGTGTGTCAGAGTTTGACCAAATACTCCCATCTCTTGACCTCATAGATTGACACATTGATTTAGCAGTCATGCCTACTTCTGAGGGGTACTTATGCTGGTTGGGCCAGAGAAACAAATCAGTGTTTATACTTACAGAATTCAACTGTGAAGGCATCTGCCATGCCTTTAAATTTGATAAGTTGGCATAGAATGTACTGTACTTCTCTCAACCAGGGGTGATGAATATCATGCTAGGCATAGCCATAAACTATGCCTTCTGTATTCATTTATGGATCTTATTGGGCCACACAATCACTCAAGGTGTATCATCTCAAGGGTGCTTCAGGAGTTATTTTGCTAAGATCCTGGCCTGTATTATGGCCCAGCTAGGATTATACAGAGAAGCTATGGAGGCATACAATACTGCCAATCTAGGTGCCCTCTTTATGTCCATGGCCTGGACTAACATGCAATTCCTGACCCCTTGGTTTGATGAAGCCACATTTGTCAATATCAGTAATGTTGACATGCTAAGGATATTGCTGGCAAATTGAGTTCTATGCCTCTAAGGATTGTTGGCATGCAAGTATATGCAAGGTCATGTGTATCTTGAAGAAGAGTTCTATTACCCAATTGGGATGGAGTTCTGCTGATGAGAGTTATGGATGTGGGGTCTGCATCACAGACCACTTCCATCAGCACCTGTGGTCACCATGACTATAGAGAAGCACCCTGGGGACTCGCTTCATGAAGGCACATCCACATTGGCTAATGTTGACATCAATATGGCTGCCTTTCTTGAAAGTGAACTGTGCCATCTTCCTGTCTGCATAAAACTTTAAATTGTTCTGCTAGCTATTTAACTAAATAGTGACACATTTTTCTGTTGTAGTACTTGGGAGCAGGTATTACTATAATTCTGGGGCTTATAGGTGGTCCTAGAAAGTGTCTTCTAATCCACACTGCTTTTTGACAACAAAGTTGATGTGTTGAAAGTTTGAGTGCTTCACAGAATATCAGATATCCTGAAATGCAGAGGTGTTTTAACAAACTCTAGCTTAAGTGATTGACTCCCTAGGAACTACTAAGCCTTTGCCTATCAATTGCCTGTTTATTCTCTACTTTACTGGGGCTACTTATATTTTTTACAGTGCACAGACCAACAGATTACATGACCTTTTGCTCTTGACCTCCCAGCATTCCTGACCTAATTTGTTGTTCCATTTTCTATTTTGAGAATGCCTGTTTCAGTGCCACCATTCTATTCATCTCTTCCTTCCTCCATTCAGTGACTGCCACCATTCCATTCATCTCTTCCATTTATCCAGATCACTCCAGATTGATGCCAATTTACTCCACTTGTCAGCCCCATGCTTCCCCTCTCTATAACAGTGGCTGGACTATTGTTGAGTTGATAGCCTGAGTTGGTCCTTGCCCCTTTGTTCTGTACTTTTGTGTATTTATTGGGGTGTTTTTGAAGATATAATTTGTTGAGACTGCTACCAGGAGGCTTACACTTTTCAGCCTTATAATTAAATGTTTATTTTGACTTCTGGTGCATGTTTGTATCCCTGACTGCTGGTACAGCATTGTATCACCATTGCCACCCTTTTTGAAGACTGTAAACAGTCTGAAAGGGGGGCATGTAACCAGTCAATCTAGAGCTGCAACTCTAGGTTAAAATTACATCTAACTTAGTCTGTAGAGTACTCATAACTAGTACTATACTACAGGCTTAATGTAAATAAATATATATCATATTATTTACCTACTAACTCATAGTAAATACTACATATCTACTTGTATATAATGCCTGCTATCTTGTTATATAATAAGGTAGCTTTTTGGCAAGAAAATGATTTTTAATGCTACTCCACTTGCTCTTTTTCTAATAATTCTAAATCTATTATATAATATCTCTCTAATATATGTATAGCTATTACATAGCATAAATATAGTGGCTCAAAAAACTGTCCCAATATTTTATACTTTTTAAAAGATGACATTGACATGAAGGATGAGAAGCACTTGAAGTCCTGATTAAATCATGTAAAATACTATGGCATTGTAACTACAAAATGAATCTAGGCTTATGTAATTGAGATCAAAACTGATGGAGCAATAGCCATCTTAACATATTCACTCATTGGGACAGTTTTTTGAGCATCTCTAATTTTAGTATCTAGTACTTTGTATGTCCTCTATTTGCCTTGATAACTGCTTGAATCCTTCTAGGCATACTTTCTATTAGTCTTTGGCATACCTCTGTATTTTATCCCACTCCTTTGCAACCCTCTCCCATAATTCATGCACACCATAAGGAGGTGTTTCATACTGTCTAAGTTGCTCCTTGAGGTACTCTCAGAGATGTTCAATAGGGTTGAAATCAGAGGATTGGGCTGGCTACCAAAGGACATCAGAGTTGTTGTTCTCAAACCACTTGTCAGCCCTCTTGGAGTTGTGTTTGGGGTCATTGTCCTGTTGAAAGTAGTGGGCACCCTCCTCCATCTCCAACTTTTCAAAGTTCTCCTTTGCTCCATCTCACAGTACTGCTCTGCATTCACAATTCCTACCACCTTCACAAGCTTTCCTACCCCATTCCAACCTATACAGCCCCATACCATAAGATTATTCCCTCCTCCATGCTTCACAGTAGGTGTAGTTGTTTGGTCTGAAATGCCTTCTTCTCATAGCTTCCACACATACTACTTCTCATCTGACTCAATCCTGTTAATCTTTGTCTCATCTGTCCACAACACCCTTTTCCAGTCCTCTATAGTTTAGTTCTGATGCTCCTGAGCCCATTTAAGCTGTAGTTGTCAATATCTAGCTTTGAGCATGGGAACTTTTCTCTTGGTAGCAGACCAATACCCCTCCTCCTTCAACACATCCCAGATAGTCTGGAAAGAGACAGGGTTGGAAATGATGTTGTTGATAAAATTGGTGGCCTGAACAGCTGTATCAAGTCTCCCAGTTGAAATTTGTCAAACAATAGCCTGTTTATCATGTGGAGTAAGCTTAGCAAGATGGCCTCCAGGATGGTTTTCCTTGTCTATCTTCAGCTCTCTACCAATCCTCCCAATAGTAGACTTCCCTAGACAAGTTTGAGCTTCAATCTGATGCAGAAAATACCCTTGAGCAAGAAGAGAAGCAACAGTAGACCATTGTGCAGGAGGAATAGGTTTCATGATGGTGGTTGAAGGTCAAGATGTGGTTCAACCAGCTTGAACTACTCCCAAATATATCTGAACATGGTCACATGACTTTGTTTATATTCTCACATGCAACTTACTCTTTATTTCTGAGTAAAATAGTGATAAACCTGAAAAATTAGAGATGCTCAAAAAACTGTCCCAATGAGTGAGTATTCTAAAATGGCCATTGCTCCATCAGTTTTGATCTCAATTACATAAACATAGATTAATTTTGTAGCCATAATGCCATAGTATTTTACATAATTTAATTAGAAATTTAAGTACTTCTCATCCTTCATGCCAATGTCGTCTTTCAAAAAGTATGAAACATTGGGACAGTTTTTTGAGCTACTGTAGATATTATTGTAGTAATATAATAATAGAATGAGAATGAAGTTCAGATGAAAAGCATAAAATTTACTTACAATAGTACTAGGAAAGATTTTCAAGTACTTCTTCTGCCTGATATTGTGCAAACATTTCTTTTACCTTCATACGACTGTTGAGTCTGCATATAAATATTATCAGTAACAAGAGGTACTTATAGAAAGAAAAATTGAATACGTTACCTATAAAAAGCAAATAATAAGTATTTTATAGTTACATTGAACATGACATTAGTTATAACACTTACTAGCAATGAATTTATATAGACTAGTTTTGAGTGCTAATAAGTAAAAATTAATTATTTACTTTTATTCAAAAAAAACATACTTTTGGTACTAATATGCAAAAAACCTAGATTATTGGCAGTCATTAGCAACAAATTAATGAGAGATATTATACAATAACATACAAGTATAAAGAACACCTGAAGCAGTGTAGTACTAGACAAATAAAAAAAACTTTGACAATAGTCTCATAAAACACTCAATACTACTTACAAATATAAGTTGACACAGAGCAATAAGACTAGTCAACAGTCCATTGCTCATACTGTATAATTGTCAATAGCCCTGAACTCAAATGAGTAAAATAAACCTGCCTAAATACAACTAAATGGTTGATTACACTTTCTGAACTAAGAGCTTATTGTTATAAAACATATAAGTCAAATTTGAGAAGAAAGCTTACGTTTTTAATCCAGTGTGCATTTTGTTCAGGAAGTAGACAAGAAATGCACTGATAATTACATCACAGACAATGTTCATCACCAAAAAGATTAAAATTGAATCCTTCATTGGATATAAGTCAAGATAGTAGCATGTAATAAACAAATATTCTTACATGCATAAGTGGTTTTCTCAAAGCTTCCAATGACAGTTTGTTATATCTGACCAAAGCTCAAACATGTTTAATCATATGAGGTAAAAGCACAAACTCAAAAAAGTTGGGTACTAAAGCCAAAAAAAAACTGCATATAAGAACAGGGCAAAAATGAATAAAAGTCACTTACTCAATCCAGCAACTAATCATCAATAAAAAAAATAACATCCAAATATACAATAAGAACATACCTAATTGCACAAAAGATGTGGCAAGCTACATGAAAAAAAATCAGTATCTAATACATGCAGGTATGTATGCAGAATACTCCATACTATAAAAACAACACATGGTTTCTGCCATTGATGTCCAACACTTACTAGTCAACTAAATAAAACTTGACACAAAACATACAAATATAATACTCACAATAGTATACTCTCCATGCATAAAAGCTAACAAAGTCAAATCTCAACTTTTAGTTGACAATTGCATGAGCTCACCTCTGACAGATTGATGTGACAATGAGCTATACAATGCTTTTTAGCAAGAACTTAAAAATTGAAGAAGACTCAACCACACAGTTATTGTGACAGAAGCCTGCAACAGCATTAGACCAAGATGAAGTCAATGAGAATACATACTGCAGCTCCCCTAGATTGCAAAGGTGACTATGACTCAAGATAATCAATAGAGTCAGACTCACAAAGGGACATTCATGACTTTCCATTCATTTCCAGGTAACTTTGATAAGATGTAGAGATAATACACTGCTTGCAGTATGAAAGCTGTCTGGACACATTCCGTGGTGCTATTGCAAGGTAAGTTCAGTCTTGAACATTTTATAGACAATAACATAGGGCTTACAACAGCACTACGACCTACGCACATTAAACAGATATTTTCAACAGAGAAGGCAGCGGCTTACTAGTCCTTTCAGAAACCTATGATCACCACAATATGAGCGGAAATAGAACACCGTCTGTGAGCATGTTATTCCAAAAAGCCTAACTAAAGATTAGAACATAAAAGAGTGCAAGGAATGACTTTACATAAAACTAGTCATCATAGCTGAATAACCAAAAGAAATTAGGAATTTTTCCATTTGATGAGCAAGACATACCTGCAAGGGGTGGTCCGTTAATTGCTCCTATGTTTGACATTGATGACCAAGGCAGATGCGTTTAGGGGCCCTACGAAATAAGTAACTACGTGGAAGTACAAGAAAGAGTTGTCGCAAGTATGTGACCGTGACGCTACTGTCTGAAACGCGTTCCACATTCATCCCGTGCCTCCGTTCTGCGGACTTCCAGCACCGATGTTCTCACGCCTCAAATCGGGGTGGTTACTGTATGATGTTAAAAATATACTTCGAATCAAAGATCTGTTATGAGACCCAGGTGTCTTATCAAATGATGAAACCATCACAAGCAACGATTATTGTTTACCTCAGATGTCCGTGCCTTCTAAGTATTTTTGATGGGTATCCTGTTGACATCGTCGACATCATTACCTGCGATGTGCCCACCATCAACCCTAGCTCCC
This sequence comes from Termitomyces eurrhizus, assembly GCA_003316525.1. Taxonomy (NCBI): domain Eukaryota; kingdom Fungi; phylum Basidiomycota; class Agaricomycetes; order Agaricales; family Lyophyllaceae; genus Termitomyces; species Termitomyces eurrhizus. Next base: position 495 of record QFEW01005969.1, on the reverse strand, counting down.
ATGTCCCATTCACCTGTTTTTTCAAATTTTTTTACTTAATCATTGTTCTCGCACTGACCCTGTCATATATAGATACACATATACATATGGAAACCTAGCCACACAATACCGTCCGTCAGTTTCCCAAGACTGAGGCTGAGTCAAACAAGTTTCTAGACTTTTTAACTATGCTGGGATGCATTGTACTTACTGGGGATGCATACTTATTCTCTGTATATGTAGGGAACTATAGTTTAATGAGTCATACAGGCCGCAAGTAATATTTATTCTCTGTATAGGTGAATGAATGAATGAATGAATTTGATTTTAACCGCCGGCAAGCCGCTATGCAGGGCTAAGAGGCGGGGGTAGGGCCTGTACGTGCTCTACTCCAAGTATGTTAACCGATGGTCCATCTATCTGTGATCGTGTAATGTAGTTTTGTGAAGTAGAACTCTCCTCGTGTGGTTTTTGGTGGCGTTGATGGTAAACTGGGTTACGTCGCAAACTCCTCCT
>QFEW01005962.1:0-23005 GCA_003316525.1 Termitomyces eurrhizus | reverse complement strand
ATGTGTCGTTCACTTCCAACATGTGAAGAGGGGAGGACCACACGTCGGCTCTGTCTGCGTAAGTCTTCATTTCCAGTAGCCGCATCGACCACTCCTTGATAGACTTCAGCCCTAATCTTCTTTTGATTCTGCCTGACTCAGTTGAGCTTTGATTGTTCTATTGATGCCCATGCATCCACAACATATTGCTGGAACAGTCTGCTACTTCAAAGCAATGCAGCATTGGCTTTCAAAGCTCTCTGCTGCAGCCTATATGCATAATATGCAGTTTGACTGACATTTTTAGCTCTTTGTTCTCTTGCTGGTCCAAATTGAGATTGAATATTGGTGTGAAATCCAGATTCTCCAGTTGGAAATATGATAGTATAATGCAAAGGAGTGTAATAGGGGTGTAAATGGCTGATTCGCTTCAATTGGCCTCCATGGAGATGCAGGACTATGTCACGGTGATCTGATCATTCTTCAGAACCATCTTCTGGTATAATTGCAGCAACTCCTTCCTGTTCATTAGGGTTGTTATAGCGTTGATGGTCTCTAAAGTCAGCTCTAAGTTGAACAGAAAGCCTTTGTGGTTGGCCTTCAGGAACTTCTGTCATAATCTGCTTTGCAAGCTTGTATAAGCCAATAAAGGGATTGACTCTATGAAGCATATCCTGCAAAGAGGCCATTATCTGAGGATCCAATCTAGGATTGCTTCTCTGATGAAAAGCCAATTGTTGATTGTGATCGTAGAAGTAGAGTTGTGCATATACAGGATGATCACCTTCAGTTGGAAGCAAAGCACCTGTCAGATGATGGAGCTCTCCATTGATCCTAAAGCTGTATGGTCCTGGAGCATTTGTAATCGCATGGTCAATCTTGACTCCCAGAGATGTAAATGCAAAGGCTGCATTGTATTGATGAATAGATGCTTTGAAAGCATCAGAAAGAGCATGATGGCCTTGGAGTAAGCCAAGCAGTTCTGGTGGAGCATCTTCAAGTCTGGGCAAATCAATCTGCCCTTGTAAACAGCACATGCCAAACTTTGGATTACGTCTAGTAGACTTGGAGAGCTTTTCAGCATCAAAATGTAGAGCATGACAGTGTGGACATGCAACATCCATAGAACCAAGATAGTGTGAAGGAGATCCATCCACGTAATGCTGTCTTCCTGTTGGAAGAGCATTTCTAGGCTGAACATCATCAGGTTGTTGTATCCTCTGTAAAACAGGAGGTGCTGGATTTTGCTGCATGACATCCCCAGGTGGATCTACATACTCCAAGTCAGGAGGTGTTGCTGTCTATTATCTCCAGATGGATCCACATACTCCAAGTCCTCCTCTATATTCTCAGCAGGATTATTCCTAGGATCATCTAGTAGATTTGGATCAATCTCATTATCTATGGGATGCCCCAAATACTCCAAAGGATTTTGAAGCATTTCATCAAAAGCTGCATGGATATTTTGTAATCCATGAGGATCCAAATCATTGAAATCCTCTTCAAGATCAGCTAAATATTGCTGTTGCCAGTTTTGTAAGATCCTTTCAGCCCTAGCCTGATTCAAAGGCCTATGTTCAGGATTGAGATCTACATCCTGTTAATCTTTCTTAGTCAATGCAACCTTTAAAAGTTGTCTTTGTCTCACCTCTAGCTGATGTAAAGCCCTTTGTGCCTCTGCTACTGCTTGCTCTTCAGCTATAGCAATATCTCTGAGCTGTTGTTGCTCATGCAATACTGCTAATGCCTGTTGTTGCCTTTGCCACTCTTGTTGCCTCTCCTCTTCTTCAGCTATAGCAATACGTCTGAGCTGTTGCTGCTCTTGTAACACTGCTAGTGCCTGCCGTTGTCTATCCTGCTCCTCAGCTGCAGCAATATGCCTCAACCTTTGTTGGTCTTGCAATGCTGCTAATGATTGTGCTTGTATAGGAGCAACCTGCTGGTTAATTTGTCTTCCTCTATTCCCAAGTGCAGGTGGCAGTGGTAGTGGCATTGTGAAGTTTGGCAAAGCAGCTCTATGCAAAGCAGGCATTCTAGGTATAGGATTCTGTAAAGGAGCATCCCAACCTTCAGGCAAATGAGTTTCAGGTATACTCATAGCAGTCCCACCAACTACAGGCTGATTGACTGATCCCACTCTATGATCTCTTTCATGCACAGTAGCTGGTAGAGGTGCTACTATTGAAGGCACATAAGGAGCTCTATATGCAGGAAGAGGTAAAGGTGGTATCATTCTAGGAATTGGATTTTGCAAAGGAGCATTCCATCCTTCAGGTAAATGAGTTTCAGGAATAGCCCTAGCAAATAGATCCTCAGCAACAGTTGGTGGTCTAAGAGGCCTCCTCAAAGAGCTAGAAGGATTTTTCCTAGAGCTTGAAGCAATCTGATTATTTCCCCTAGTTCTCATATCCCTCAATCCTGTATTTCTCCCAGATATATCAGAGCTTGAAGCAATCTGATTATTTCCCTCAGTTCTCATATCCCCCAATCTTGTGATTCCAAGTTGTACATCCTCAGATGTAAATAAATCCACAGCAACAGTTGGTCCAATAGGCCTCTCTAAAGAGCTAGAGGCAATCTGATTATTTCTTCCAATTCTTATATCCCCAGATCCCATATCCCCAGTTCCATAATGAAGTGGTATAACCACTGAAGTAGATTTTCTACTTCTATTTGCACGACGCTCATCAGGATCAGTCATTTGTAACTGTTGTAGCCTGCTTTGAATCCTAGCCTGCTGTCTTTGACCTTCAGGAGTACTGGGTTCGTTATTAGAATGAGTAGTTGAAGATTGCCTGAAAGAATAGTTTTTTAAGCATTTTCATAGCTTAAAACTATTGAAAGACACTTACATGATGAGTATATCAATAGCCCAAAATTGTCCAAGTGTTACTGTAAGCTGAATAGAATTTTTCTTGATTTTTTTGAATTTTATAAGCATTTAAAAAGCTCAAAAACAATAAAATTCACTTACTACAATGGCCCAAACTTTTACTATTAGCTGAATTGAATTTTTCCTGATTTTTCTGTGATTTTTTTCGAATTTTTTAAGCATTTTCTAAGCTCAAATACAATAAAAATCACTTACAATGATCAATCAATAGCTGAAAGTTGTCGAGCTATTGAATGTTTGTTAAGGATCATTGATCAATCAATCAATCATTACTTACTTTGTAGTTGAGTTTGAAAATTTTGCTATAAGAATGTTTGTTAATAGGTCATCAATCAATCAATCAGTCAATACTTACTTTGTAATCAAATTTCGAAGTTGTAGCTAGATCAATCATTTATTAATGTCTATCAATCAATCAATCAATCAATCAATCAATCAATACTTACTTTGTAATGGAGTTTCGAAGCGTTGCTATAAGAATGATGATTAATATTTGTAAATCAATCAATCAATCAACACTTACTTTGTAGTGTAGTTTACTCACTACAACATTGAAACCATGGAAAAATTGATGCTGTTTGGTTTAAGATCATGCGAGGCATGAAAACTGGTGTCCACTAAATCGTGTTTTGGCCTCAGCCACATTCACACACTCCGGATACCTTCCACATGTGTCCGAGAGATATTATACATTTAAATATTTAATATACACTCTTTTTCATTAAATAATATCTTTTTTTTTTCTTTTCTACTGAAAACAGACCAAAAAACAAACGAAAAAGGCAAGTATTTGTCAGCCTTAGTCAGAAACTGTCAAAACTGACTAAGCACATCATTCCCATGAAACGGTTGTCCCATTCTATATAGACGAGCTACGATTCGTGTCTTCGGCACGAATTTTGTAGCTCGTTGGGGGCTTCGCCCCCAAACCCCCTCCAACTAAGCCTCCACCCTAACCTCACTTCGTTCGGTTAGGGCTGCAAGTATGTATAGAAAACTCAATGCTCATTCCCGGCCTCAACCTCACTTTGTTTGGTTAAGGCCTCGGCATTTCGCAACTCAGTGCTCATTCCTGGCCTCAACCTCACTTTGTTCAGTTAAGGCCTCGGCATTTCACAACTCAGTGCTCATTCCCGGCCTCAACCGGTGCTACTAAACTTTTCCTTGAAACCAACTATGTGGAACAACACAAACTCACTACCCAGCCTCTCTCTCACCCTATTCCAGCCTATAATATTGATGATATGCTCAATGAAGCTAGATCCATCTGCTCAGTGGTGGATTTAGTCCTTTGTTACCAGACTCATTCTAAGTGTGCTGTCTTTGCAGTCACTAGCCTAGGAAAGCAGGACATGATACTTGGATTCTTCTGGCTGTGTGACCACAATCCTGGGATTGACTAGGCCAAGGGTAAAGTGAGTATGAGCTGCTGCCCTTGACAGTGTTCCACATATGCCAATAAAGTTAGAGAAGAGCATAGGGCCCCAGTCCATAAGCATGCTGCTATACATGCTTGCTGAGTTGGACACCTCTTCTTTGCAGACTTTGACCTACTAGATCCTCCTCCTTTGGCATTCTATGAGGATGTTCAAGGTGTGGTGAGTGAAGCCCAGATGGAAGATGGATGCAAGGGTGAATTTGTGTGTGCTCCAGACCCAGAGTCTCTAGACAAGGCTATTGAGACTAGTGATAGGATTTATGCAACTACATTATGATGTCCCCCAGCTGTGGCAGAGATTAGAGCTAGTCAAACTACTTCCCAGCAGCTAGCTCAGGCATTTGCTGCTAACTCTGCTCCTAAGTTGTTTTGAGATGTGGTTCCTCATTACCTGCAGAAATTTGAGGATATGTTGTCTAAGGTTTCATTTGACTCCCTGCCAGAGCATAAGCAGTGGGACTATGCTATTGAGCTTACACTCAATGCTGAGCCTTCTAGCTGCAAGGTCTATCCTCTCTCTCTCAGAGAGCAGGATGAGCTCAATGCTTTCTTGCAGAAGAATTTGGACTCTGGTTGCATCTGCCCCTCAATCCAATGGCCTCTCCAGTCTTCTTCATTAAATGCAATGACTGTAAAGAATTGCTACTCTTTACCACTCATTTTTGAGCTTGTCAACAACCTCTGAGGTGCACACTACTTCACCAAGTTGAATGTCCACTGGGGCTACAACAATGTGCACATCAAGAAAGGTGATGAGTGGAAGGCAGCATTCTAAACAAATTGTGGACTCTTTGAGCCTCTGGTGATGTTCCTTGGCCTCACTAATATAGCCCAGCCACCTTCCAGACCATGATGAATGATATCTTTAGAGACCTCATAGCAGAAGGTGTTGTGTGTGTCTATCTTGATGATATCCTCATCTATACCAAGACTATAGAGGAACATCATCAGATTACATGCATTATACTAGAATGTCTTTGCCAACACCAGCTCTATCTTAAGCCAGAGAAGTGTGGATTTGAGCAGACTAAGGTCAAATACCTTGGACTAATCATTTCCCATGGAATGGCTGAGATGGATCCAGTCAAAGTGGCTGGTGTGGCAGAGTGGCCAGAGCCCAAGAACAAGAAGGAGGTTCAGGCCTTCCTGGGCTTCACCAACTTCTACCAGAGGTTTATTCAGGATTTCTTACATCATGCCCAGCCCCTCTTTGATCTCACCACTAAGAATACTTCTTAGTACTGAGAGGTGGCACAGCAGACTGCCTTTGATGCCCTCAAATACATAGGCAGTCACTTCAAAGCCTGTTCTCATATTCTCAAATGATGACTCTCCCTTCCATGTTGAAGCTGATAGCTCAGATTTTGCTACTGGAGCTATCCTCTCTCAGCAGTCAAAAGAGGATAGTACATGGCATCTTGTGGCTTTCTACTCCAAGAGTCTCAATGCAGTGGAGCACAATTATGAGATCTATGACAAGGAGATTCTGGCTATCATTTGGTCATTTGAGGAGTGGTGACATTTCCTTGAGTGTGCCAGGCATAAGTTTGAGGTGTGGACTGATCACAAGAACTTAGAGTACTTTTAGACAGCCAAGAAACTTAACTGCTGACAGGCTCAATAGTCCTTGTATCTGGCCAACTTTGACTTCTCACTGCATCACAAACCCAGATAGAGCATGGGCAAGCCAGATGTGCTTTCCAGGCAAGCTAACCATGGTCCAGGAGCTAGCAACAATGACAATATATACTCCTGAAGCTAGCGCTCTTTGCTATCCATGCTCTAGAGGGTGTTGTAAAGGTGACCTCTGGAGGCTATGGCTCAGTCACACAGCTGGCAGAGGGAGATCCAAAGTGTATTAGAGTATATACTGACAATATCATAATAACTACTCACTTGGCAGAGGGAGATCCAAAGAGAACAAGTCTAAGCATTTTCTATGCCAGGTTTGATGCTTCTGGGGCCTCTGAAGCATGGAAAACAACTGTACAGTACAACAAAACCTTAAAAACTCAAAAATTGCCTAAACAAACAAATGCGCAAATAAGGCAGGAGAACTCTGGACTTTGAAAGTCAGAAAGGCAAACTCTGGCTTATGTAAGTGGTCTGAAAGCAGTACTGAAGTGCCCACACTTTTCTGAATAATAGCTAAAGAACCAGATCACCTCAAGGGCCAAGAATAGTATCAATAGATAGTGGTGAAAGAGTAGAAGCAATAAGATAAAAAAAAATGACAGCAGAAATAGGAGAATGAATAAAAAGAGAATGAAGAAATGAAGAGTGAAAGCAGGAAGAAATATGGGGTTGAGACCACCAGTAGTGGCTCTGCAGGAAGAAAAAAGACTGTCTTTATTTAGGGCAGGGGCTCCAGGAATAGTAGGTGCAGCCTGGGGAAGCTATGATGGACCAGGTCAATGAGAGGAAAGTTGCCATGAGACTCCATGGAGGAACATACTGGAGTCTACATCAATGAGTCATCTCCCAGAGATCCAACGGTTGGTAGATCTTTCACAGCCAGTTGGCAAAAGATTGCATCAGCCCACAGTGGCTGACTATATGTCCGATGAGGATGAGAATGAATGCTACAAAGCGACTCTTGATGATCAAGTGGCTATGATCTGGGTGAGGTACCCAGAGATAATTAAGCCATTGACTTGGGCAAGGCTAAAGCTGTATGTGAACAAGCACATGCAGTTACTTCAATCAAGAAATGACCTGATTCCAGAGGTGGGAACAGACAAATATATTGCATTGTATATGCAGATTCTAGAACTAGAAGCTTGGAGTTACCTTGATCGCAAAGCCCATCAAGGGTTGGAAGTGTCAACTCCATTGGAGGCAGAATTGATTTCTATGATACCTGCAGAAGAGCAAGCTCACCTCATATTGAGAAAGCATTCAGCAATATATTCGCCTCTCAGCAAGTAGAGGAGACATTGAAGCAATATCAGGCATGAGTAGCAGCAAGTCAATGGCAGCAGCATTTTATGGATTATTGAGCTACAGCAACATCAGAAGTTAAAACCATGACTTCAAGGCCAGCTACACAAGTGCAGCTGGAGACAGTGCTGGAAGAAGTACTGTCTCCACAGGTGAAACAGGAGGCTGAGGAGCCAGTAGTGCCTACTAGAGTACCTCTGGCTGATACATTTCAGGACCAAGTCACAATCCAAAAAATGCGACTTCAGAATTTATGGGGGCAAGAATATTCTTGTATTGATGATCAGAGAATCATGTTTAATGGGCTTCAGCCCATTGACAAAATGAGGCAAGAGTTTGTAGAGCATATGCAAAATGAATGGTGAACCAGGGAAGGAAGTGATGTTAGCAATTGTGTGTGTGAACCATGGGGGCTTAGAAAAGGAATGGATAAGAATACTGGACCTCAGGTTCCTAGGTCAAAGAGATCCCAGAACCCCAGCCAAAGAACACAACAAAACACTAGGAATGAATGAGGCCACCAAGGCCTACACAGATATCATGCACCAATGACTGGTGAGTATAATCAATGATGCAGTAGGAATCACTCTTTGGTTACCCGAGTGGATCAAACTGAGGAGGGCTGATCCAAAACATATTCTACCTTACAAAGGTGAAACAAAATTCAGTGACCTCAAAGACTGGACCATGGATGTATGCTACCATTTAGCAGCATGTCTGTATAGTGGAGATTGTATAGATAGGAAACAGATATTTGTATTGCCAGAGTTTTTGGAGAGGCCTGCAAAGAGGTGGTTCCTCCACCATGTCTTGCATTTTAACTGGGCAAGACAACATTGGATGTTCAAAAATGTTATTCTTGAACTGTACAATCAATTTGTAAGTGCATCGATGATGCAGGATGCACAGGAGGCATTTCATTCAGTGGTTTACACCAAGGCACTTGAGATGCAAGGATTTTATGACATACTAGTAGACCATGTGCAGAACATGGCCATTTACCCAGATGCCTGGATGGTGTGTGAGACTTTCCTTAAAAGCATTCCTGCAGAAATGCAACAAGTATTAATTCATGATGACAAATTATCCCCAGAAATAAACAAAGTAGAGGAATTTGTAGTGCATGTCATACATTATGAACAAGCATTAAAAATGGCTCACCATTTTGATCAACATAGTTCCCATGCAAGAATGGGCAGTTCCAATGGAGTCATGTCAGTCAAGAATGATAGGCACGTTCTTGGTAAGGAAGGTGGACATGGAGCATAACCGCACTCCTAGGTTCATGGTGAGGTGAACATTTTTGGGCCTGAATCGTCTTAAGCTGCTTGGGCCGAAGACATATGCCAAGGAGCAAGAGATAAACTCAGCTAACACTGAAGCTAAGCATAACCATGGAAAGAGCAGGGACCAGGCCCTAGTGGGTCAGGTGAGAAGTATGAGGTGACCTGCTATGCTGATACAATGCTGTACCAGCAGTCAGGGACACATTATGCATCAGAAGTCAAAATAAACATTTAATTATAGGCTTAAAACTGTAAGCCTCCTGGTAGCAGTCTCAACAAATTATATCTCCAAAAACACCCCAATAAATACACAGACAATACAGAACAAAGGGCAGGGACCAGCTCAAACTATCAGCTCAACAATAGTCCAACTACTGTAATGGAAAGGGGAAGCATAAGAGTTGGCAGAAGTGACAAAATAGAATCAAATTGTGATGATTTAGATCAAAATAAGATTTGACAATGCCCAATTTGATATGACTGGAAGAGGAAAGAGAAAAGAAGCATGGAATGCAGGAAAGCACTAAAAGGGGAAAGAAGGATCTATAAATGGGATCATGCTAAACGGAGCTGAAGCAAATGGGAAAGTGGCAATCAGAAATATCCAGAGGAATGGTGGAACTGGTGGCACCAAAACAGGCATCCCAAAAGAGAAATTGGACTATCAAATATGTTCCAGAGGCTGAGGAGTTTACAACAAAGAGTCATGTGTATATAGTGGTCTGTGCACCAGAAAAGCAGTATAAATAGCCAAAGTTTAGTAGAGAATAGACAGGCAATTGATAGGCAAAGGCTCAGTGATTCCCAGGAAGTGAATTGCTTAGGCTGGAGTTTGTTGAGAAACCTCCACTTTCTGGAATATCATTATTCTCATTTAACATTATAATACTTTAAAATTTCTGCTTTCTGCAAAATTATTGAAAGCATTTAAAACAATAAGAGCTCATTTTGTCATCAAAGTCAGTGTGAATTAAAGGTCATATTCTACACTAGCAAGCCTCAGAACTATCAGTACTACTTGCAACCAAGTACTACAATGTGTGCAGGAAAGAAGGGCATTTTGCTAGTAACTGCTCTAGAAAAAGGCAGGGAGCGGTCAAGCCAAGAGCATATGTGTGTGCAGCACACACCAAGGCAAAGGAGTCTGCAAATGAGACAGATGAGGAGCTGGACTTGGAGGAGGAAGATGTGAGTATCTGGTCTGGCAAGGATAGACTACTAAAAAATGAGGTGGAGATGGTAACTATTGATGGAGAGGAGTATGTGGAAGTGGACGTGTATGACTCTGAGCCTGACAGACTATCCTGAGGACAAGGAGAGTATGCAGTTGAGTGTGGGGCATGTGAAGGTTTACAAAGTGAAACTTTGAAAGTCAGCTAGCAAGCTGGCCTAGCCGAGACTTCAACATGAGGATAAGGAATGTCTGGCCACCTATATTACAGTGGGAGGTCATGAAGCATAGACTTTATGGGATTCTAGCAGTACTACCACAGACATGACACTCCAGTTCTGCCAAGTTCCATGCATCAGCTTGAAAAACTCATTACCCTCCAGTTGGGCACTGTGTGCAGTCAGGCTGCTGTGCAATTTCAGACAAATCTTGAGATTGTGGTCCCAGGGTCAATGAGTGTTGAATATGTAGATGTTGCAAACTTTGACCAGTATGACATGATCATTGGGACCCCATATATGTGCAAGCACCAAGTGGTGCTTGATTTCTGCAATAACACAGTTGGCGTGGTGGGGACAAAGATCTCAGCAGTGCAGATTACAGTGGACAAATTGGGGGACAGAGTCTATTGCCAATGTGAAACAGAGCAGAAACAAACTATGGGCTCCAATTGACTATACTCAAGGTTGTGAAGGGCCTCAGTAGTGGATGTGCTGAAGGAGGTTCACTCTTGGGAAAGCTTACCTGAGGGATGTGGGGTGCTCCTCCTATCAAAGGAGGAGTGGAACAAGTATGAGAGTAACCAGAGAGAAAGGAAGCCAACCACAGGTGTGGTGGACAAATCTGGGATGGAGCACACTCAGCTAAAGCGGTCAAGGAGGCATGTTGGCAGGGAAGAGTGCCAGCCTATGTCATCAAAGGTGAAGGTTGAGGACTTGAGGTATGATAAGACCCCAGGGGTTCCAGTAGATAAAGGATTAGAGGATGATAAAGACAGAAGCAACCAGTCATACTGATTCCTATAGAACCAGTGCCTCCACCATCATTCAAGTGGGCATTCAATCTGCAAATGCCCTGAATGAGCTAGTGGTGTCCATGCATGCATGAAGGAGTCAGCTGTGGATCCAGCAGACTGAGGTCTATTGGCAGGCAAGAGATGACAAGATCTCCTTTCCAGAGGAGGTCCAGTTCAATGGAGGTTCATTTTATCAAGACAAGTTTGGGAGGCAGAGCCAACTTGTCTACAGGTGCCAGATGATAGCAAGGAGAGGCTGCAGATGCTTAGGGACAGATACACTACCATGCAAGAAGTGGGTAGTAGTGGGAAGCCAACATGCAGGCTGACCCTGGACAAAGGTAAGAGCAAAGCTGAGGCAAATGTGTTGTCTCATGACAATATTCCAGAGCTGCATTGACAGTGGCAGGAGGAGTTTGCTGATATGGTGAATGGCACCAAGGAGGAGCTACCCCCCTGGCACTAGGTCAACCATGAGATTAACCTGATTAATGATACAAAACAGTACAAGTATCATCTGCCATGGTGTCCTATGGCCTTGCAGCAACAGCTGCAGGATAAAACAAACCATTATCTCAAAGCATATTGGTGGGAGGCAAGACCTGCATTGCAGGCTGTGCCATTGTTGTGCATCCCAAAGAAGGACAGGACATTATGCATGGCACTGGATGCATGCCAGCACAACAATAATACTATTAAGGATGTAACCCCACTTCCTGATCAGGAAGTGATCTGGGAGGATGTAGCTTGAGCTAAAGTCAGGTCAAAAATTGACCTGACAGATGCATATGAGCAGGTTTGAATCTGGAAGAGCGATGTTAGGAAGACTGTGTTCTTGTTGATTACTGACACATATGTCAGTAATATCATGCAGATTGGAGACTGCAATGCTCCAGCAACCTTTCAAAGGCTGATGACATCTATCTTTTGTGATATCATCAGATGATTCATGCATATATATCTTGATGATATATTCATTTATTTGGATTCCATTGAGAAACACGATGAACATCTCCATGTGATATTCAAGTGGTTGTCTTCAAATTTGTTGTACCTGAAATGGAAGAAGTGTGAGCTGTATGTGGACTAAGTGGACTGCTTGGGGCATGTGATCAATGATCAAGATATACATCCTAATTAGAACAAGCTGAGTTGCATTTGTGACTGGCAGTGATACGATGCTGTACCAGCAGTCAGGGATACACCATGCATTAGAAGTCAAAATAAACATTTAATTATGGGCTGAAAACTGTAAGCCTTCTGGTAGCAGTCTCAACAAATTATATCTCCAAAAACACTCCAATAAATACACAGAAAAGTACAGAACAACAGGCAGGGACCGGCTCAAACTATCAGCTCAACAATAGTCCAACTACTGTAATGGGGAGGGGAAGCATGGGAGCTGGCAGAAGTGATGAAATAGGATCAAATTGTGGTGATCTGGATCAAAAGATCAGATCTGACAATGACACAACCAAAAGGGAAAAGAAGGATCTATGAATGGGATCGTGCTAAATGGAGCTCGAACAAATGGGGAAGTGGCAATCAGAGACATCCAGAAGAATAATGGAACAAGAAGTTGAATGGTGGAATGGGTGCACCGAAACAGGCCTCTCAAAAAGGAAATTGGACTATCAAATATGTTCCGGAGGTTGGGGAGTTTACAACAAAGGGTCATGTATAGATAGTGGTCTGTGCACCAGAAAAACAGTATAAATAGCCCAAGTTTAGTAGAGAATAGACAGGCAATTAATAGGCAAAGGCTCGGTGATTCCCAGGGAGTAAATTGCTTAGGCTGGAGTTTGTTGAGAACCCTCTGCATTCTGGAAGATTAGGATTTGCAACTCAAAACATTAATACATCAAGTTCATCATCAAGTCAGTGTGAATTGAGGAGTCATACTCTACACCAGCAAGCCCTAGAACTATCAGTAATACTCACACCAAGTACTACAGCAGATGCCATGAAATTATAATGATGTACAGAGATTTGTGGGATTGGTGAATTATATCTCAATGTTTCTGCCAGATGTAACAACCTACACTGGACCATTGATGGCAATTACACAGAATGGGGCACCATTTGTATGGCATTCACTGCACCAACGGTGCTTTGAGATGATCAAGCAAATATGCAACTGCATGCTGGTCATATGACAGAATGAACCAATATGGCTCATTTATGATGCTTCCAACTCTGGTGTGGGGGCGATGTATGGCCAAGGACAATTGTAGCAGACATGCAGGATTTATGTTGAAAAAATTCACAAATGCACAGCGTATTGGAAGCCCTCCAGAAGTAGAAAGACAAGCTGATAGATTATGATATTCATATTATAACAGATCACAAGGCCCTTGAGCTTTTTAAAACTCAAGCAAATTTATTGCCTAGGCAGTGGCAATGAATCCCAGTTTAAATAACTTATGTCAAAGGGAAGTTGAATAAGGTGGCAGCTTGCTTGTCTCAATACTTCAAGAGCAACTACCAGAATGAAGCCCATGAGGCTCATTACTATATCAATGTAGATGTTTGTATTGATTCGGAAGGAGAAAATATACCCTACCAGCAATACTGTGAGGTCAAAAACCATGTGGTGGATATTTGAGCCATGCAAGTTTGTGAGTATTGACGTAGTAAGCAGCTACAGGAACAACAAGAGGCCCAGAATATCAAGGCTGAGGGCCTGAATGCTGGAGCCAAGAGAGGTCCCAGAAGCAGCTTAGAGGCTTAGGATAGGGGAGATGTGTCCATCAAGAAGGCTTTAAGGAACGAGGCAGGTCAGGAGCCAGTGCAGCTGGATCACAATTGATTGGAGTTTTGAGAGGTAGTCCAATGAGTGTATTTGCTAGACAGGCTGTGTGTAGAAGTTCTGGAACGTCCTGAAGACTATTCTAGATTTGTGGTCCAGAATCAGCTGGTTTATACTACAACTCCAAAGGGACAAAGGGTACTGTGCCTGCTTTGGCAATGCACATTGATTACTAAGGTGATCAATCAGGCATATAGTATTGTGAGTCATTTTGGGTCATAGAAGACCTTGAAGTATATTCAGCACTAGTACTAGTAGGCAAAGATGCACACCAATGTTGAGGCATTTTGCTCAATGTGTGAATGGTGCTAGCAGGCTAAAAGAACCAATCAAAAGCTGGCGGGCAAGTTGCACTCACTGCTGGTGCCTACAAAAATCATGGGACTTTATTGGAATAGATTGTGTGAGGCTGTTTCCAGAATCTAATAGGCATAACTACCTGTGAGTGGTTATATATAGAATGATCAGCATGGTACATCTCATACTGGTGCAGACTACAATAAAGGCATCTGAGCTTTCATGGATCTATTTCAGGGAGATTGTGCAACTGCATGGGTTGCCCAGCATGATAGTGAGTTGCAACTCCAAGTTCACCTCAAAGTGGTAGAGGGAACTGCACAAAATAATAGGGGCTTAGCTGCTCATGTCAATGTCGAGCAGGCAAATTATAACATTGCACAGATATTGTGTACTATGATGCACTTAGACCAGCATGACTGAGTAGAGTGGATCCTGTTGATGGAGTTTGCGATAGATGCTAGTGTGTCCAACACCATGGGGTATGCACTGTTAGGATGGCCTTGAAGAATCTAGCAAATGCTTATGATGCCATTATTGAAGCATGCATGTTTCAAGCTGCTTATACTAATAGGTAAAGGACAGGTGATCTGCTGGTAGTAGTGGAGTCACTAGTATATTTATTGACCCAGAACTTGAGCTTGCTCAAAAGTCAGGTGAGTAAGTTGTGCCCAAAATATATTGGACTATATAAGGTTATAACGGCAGAACCTGACACATCAAACTATGTGTTAGAGTTGCTCAAAGCACTCTAGACATGAAATGCCTAAATTCCATGTTTTGTTGCTTCAACCATTCAGGCTGAATAATGATGCATTGTTTCCTGAGGACATAGTTTCAGAGGCATATAATTTTGGGGCTAGCAATTGGCAGGAGTAGTTTGTTGAGGACATTGTGGGCCACCAATAGAAAGAGACAGGTGGTTTGGAGTTTCGGTGATACAATATGGAAGCCATACTAGATATGCTCAAAGTTGGCTGCTCTGAACCAGTATCTGGAATTGCATGGCATGGCATGTCCTGCATTGCTACCAAGAAGGAGCAGGTCCCTGAAAGTCCAGTAGTGGTAGGGGATCAGTAGCTGGATGGGCTATCAATGATATAATCATGTGAGAGAGGCTGACTTTGAATTTTTTCTTGTCAGTCTTCCATATACAGGTGCTATCTCATATGATCAGCAATAGTATAAGCCAGGAGGTAACCAGAGCTTGCAGAGTCCTGGTTGGAGGGGAGTAGATCAGCAGCATCAGCAAGAGAGAATGGGAAGCTTCTTTCCATATTCCCAGGCACAGCAAGTATATGAGCAGGAACAAATGCCAATGTTTTTTATATCTATGCTAGTGCCCATGGGGCAGCAGATGGCAGGAACAGGCCAGAGCTGGGGCATGTTAATGCCACAGGAAATGATGATGCTCCTGATGCTGCAGATAGAGAGTGTGACATCAGGACAGCCATGGTTGCAGGTGCAAGAAGTGAGGGGACATCAGCTTATGGAGTTTGATAGTAAATCAAGTGCAAGTAGGGGACAATGGGAGCAGTCTCCAAGCAGAGGAGGCAGGTGTGGGTCCCCAATATGAAGGAATGGTTGATGACAGTCAAGGAGATACCATTCTCCTGCAAGGAGAGAAAAGAGCAGGTGGCTAGTATAGTATGAGCATCAGGTGCTGCATGGATTGCCACAGGAGTATAGAAGAGATGGGGCCCACAGGAGGGGTTACAGAGTGAGGCTGAGCAAGCATCCCCTGTGCAGGAGGTAGTGGGGGAGAAAGAGAGGAAATAGTGCTGTTGCAGAAGCAGCAACTGAATACTATTGTTGCATTCAATAAAGCACTGAAGTGAAGAGCAAATACCCCTGAGATGATGAGGATATAAAGGTGAAACAGAACAGATGAGAAGTGCCCTGTGGTGAGGAAGCATCTCAACTTTTGGGAGGTCAAGGGAGTGAAGCAGTGCTGCTTGTGCAGCAGATTGAGAGTGATAGTGCACTGTCAGTGGAGATGTTATGGCAGAGCTCAAGCTGGAGCCTGAGATCATTGGTACACCTGGCCAAGAAAAGGGAAAGGTTGACAAAGCAGGTCAAGGACTTCTTAGGACAAGAGGTCATATTTGACATTGATGTACCATATGGAGCATCTGAGGGAGTGACAATGTTCCAACCACCAGTGGACTATGAGCCACCCATTGATAGTTATCCTGAGGGGTGACTTGAGCCTGACCTGCACTTGAAGAACAAAGCTAATAATGTGTTCCTGATGGGAATAACAACCATGGTCAAGGGAGAAGCACAGACTGTCTACCCTCGAGGGGACAGTGAAAATGAAGATGTGAATTACATTAGTTCAGACAAGGGTATTCTGGAGGAGGATGAGATGAAGCATGAATTGGAGGTGCATATAGCTTGCAACCTCAAGAAGCAGAAGAAACGCAAGCATGATTGAGAGGAAGTTGACCACAATATAAAGAGGCAGGCAGAGGAAGTAACAGAAATTATTCCTTTGAGCCTAGGAGTTTGAGTGTTTGTGGATAAGACCATGGAGAGACTCAACTCATTCTTCAATAGTGGGCTGAACCAACACTTTTATTACTCATTAGCAAATAATACAGTCTACATGGAGACTGAGGCGTGAAAGGCACAGGCTCATAAGTCATCACATATGAGTGGATATGACAGCTTCAAGGGCCCCCTATTCAAGGTGGTCCCATGAGAATTCTCCATGAACCCACTCCAGTTGTGGAAGCTAGTAGAACTCATTTGAAGCTGATACATACATGCTGATGACAGGATCACTGGATACCACTTGTATAAAGAATTTTGTTGCATCAGCAAGTCATGTGATATGAGTGCTAGAGACAAGACCATGAGTATGGTCTTGACATATGAAGCTTACTGCAACATGGACCTGCTGTTTAAGAGTCAATTGGCAGCAATGAGGAAATTGCCCCTCCCTGTGCTAGAGGGGATACTATGCATAAAAGAGTGGAGAGGATATTGTACAACCACCCTCACCAGGATGAACTTCAAGCAGATAGGAAAAACAATGGACCTGGAAAAATGGGCCCAGAATGCACTGTTTTTTGGGAGACCATAAATGCCAAACACAGTATCTGGCATTGCTTTTGACACTGCATATTAAATGCATTGGCATACCATCTTTGGGCATGCCCTCATCCATTAGTGTTGGCACAGCCAGGCCAGTACCATGAAGTGGTACAAGCCTTTAATTTAGTCCACCCAGACAATCCTTTCATGTCCATGCCTTGGACAATGGTATCGTTTTCTGTACCAGTGTTCTCTGATGAGTCTGCTATGACTATTGTTGAAGACGCTATTTTACAGGTGCTGCTGCACAATCAGATTCCTGTCAAGTAGGTGGACCATGCATATACATATGGTATAGTTTACTTGAAAAGCCAGTTCTTCCACCCCAGCGCATCACTGCCTTGTTATGTGCATGTTGATAATAAACAGCACACAAGGCTGCACTTGTACAGGAAACTGCTGGCAATTGCAGAATGGAATGGGTGGAGGACTCTACCCATGGATGATGTGCATTGCCTCAGAATGCTACTCACAAAGGAAGAGGAAGAGCAGTGGCATTTTTATTCAGATCAAGGACTACAGAGCCTATGTTAATAGATCTACCTGCTATTAAGGGTCCCCAACCTCACCAAGAGAAATTAATGTCACACCAGAGAAAGAGGCAATGATGATGGAGATGGGCAAGGGTCCAGATAGTCTAAAAGAGTGTACCTATATTTATTTTAAATAATGTTGAGTATTGCTTAAGTTTCAGATCCTGACATGCAGTCACAGTATAGGCATGTATATATTTTTTGTTTAAAGCCAATTATATACTTTCTTTTGTCTTATTTTTCCTATGCACATACATGAAAATTCTCAAGTCATGAGTGACTTCAACACCAGTCACAAGTGTCTACAATATATACTTGTTTACTAATATTCATCTAGCTTGTGTCTATAATCTGGACTGTGTGCCAATAGTGCTATTTTACTATGTACTTTTGTACATTTCACATGCTATATCCTTTAATTAGACTGAGTAATTGATCTTATTGGAGATATATAATAGATCATCACATTAATTAATACTGTTATTTCAGATGTAAAAGATTATATAAGATAACATCTTGTATTTATGCTAAGTACTAGTCATTCTATTATTGCAGTCTGATTCAGTATTGTGTGATACATATAAGATAGTTCTAACTTATAACCTCAGGTTACACAACTTCAGTTTCTGAGATATTACAAATAAGCAAAATGGGCTCCTCTCAGTATGAGTCAATTGGACAAATAACTAGCATTCAATTGCATATTTGTTTTATCATTGTAAAAACACTGCTGATGAATGGAGTGCCAATAGAAGAGTGCTTTATTTTGGATCATTGATATTAGTAGTCTACAATTGGTGACCTTGTTCAGTTCACCTTTTATATAGGTGATAGCGAACTGATATTATAATATGTAGTCAATTCAGTGATGTTGTCATAGTGATAGATGCACTTGAATCTTGAAAAACTCAAGCACTTTGTAATCTGTAATAATATAGATCTTATATCCCATTAGTTTATTCTCCTATTTTAGGAGGGCTTCTAAGATAGCAAGTGTTTCTAACTCATGTACTGTATAGTTCTGCTGTGCAGCAGTGAACTTCCAGGATATAAATCCTGCTAGTCAGCAAGTTTGCCACATTTTGCCTTGGCTGAACATGGCTCTGACCTGTTTTCAACACATCACATATGAGCCAAATAGGCTCATTAATATGTGGGTCAATTGGCAAAATAACAGGCGTTTTTGTACAAATACACTTACTTAATCATCTTGAAGCACCATTGATGCAGTGGTCTCCAGTGAAATGGGGACCCATTCTGGATCATGGCCATTAATGGCCCAGAATATGCCGTGATGTCTGGCAAAAAGTTATCAAGATAATTCACTAATCCAATAAAATGCTGGATATCATTATATGTGTGTAGAGTATGCCACTCTTAAATTCAATTGAGTTTATTTATATCCAGATGTATGCCTTTCTCATCAATGACATGACTGAGATAGTCTATACTGGGTGTGTATAACTCACACTTTTTCCATTTGATATAGAGGCTTGCCTTATGAAGTCATTCAAATACAACTTATAAGTGCTGCTCATGCTTCTTAATGGAGTCTAAAAATATAAATATATTGTCTAAGTAGACATGCATAAACTTCCCAATCATGTCTCAGAAGATGGAGGTCATACACCTCTGAAATATTGCTGGCATGTTGCAGTAGCCAATTTGCATTATATTGCTCACAAATATCCCCATCAGAGACAAAAACAGTGTCTTTTGTATATCTTCTTTGTGTATGCAAATCTGTTTGTATGTATTTATTAGGTCAATTTTCAACCTATACTTCACTTTAGCGACATCTTCATGTATGACTTCCTGATCCAAAAGAGGAGTTACATCCTTAACTGTATTATTGTTGCACTGTCACGCATTCAATGCAGTTTGTAATGTCCCATTCTTCTTGGAAATACAGAGTAAGGGTGCAGCTTGCACTGCTGGTCGTAGTTCCCATCACTTTGCATTTATATACCTGTTTATTTTTTTGCAAAGCTAATCCTGCAGTACTTATAGACAGTAAGGCATGTAGTACTTGTACTGCTTATTCTTGTTGATGAGATTAATCTCATGATTCACCTCCCTCTATGGAGAAAACTCCTCCTTTATCCTGTTGACAATATCAGCAAACTCATGTTGCCATTGCTGGCACAATCAAGGAATATCTTCCTTTGTAAGGCTTATAGCCTTATCTTTCCCCTTCAGTATGTGTGCTACATGCAGCTGAACCTTTGGTTTGAATCACTCCTGTAAGGCATGTACATGCTCTTCTGTGAAATCTTCCAGATTCAATCTTATAACTGGTTGCACCCTTGCTACTCTTGTCATGTTTAACAATGATTGCACACTTTTTGCTTTCAGCAAAACCCCATCAAATACAATATCCAATGCTTTGGAAATCTTGTCCTCTCATGCATGATAGTATACCTCTCTTATTTGGGTTGACTGCACCCTTTCTATAGTATGCATTACCATTGATGCTACCAACTTGTCTGTCAGGGGACTCCTCATTTCTTCCTTTTCTCACTCCTTATCTCTTTACTCTCCTTCCATTCATTCTCTTATTTCTTCTGACATTATTTCATTTTACTGTTTCTATTCTTTCAACACTATCTGTTAGTACTACTCTCAGCCCTTGAGATGCTCTGGTTCTTTAGCCACCATTCAGACAAGTGTAGGCCCACTCAGCACCGCTTCCAGACCACTTATATAAGCCAGAGTCTACCAGAGTTTGCCCCTTATTTATGCAATTGTTTGTGTAGGCAATTTTCAAGTTTTTAAGGCTTTGTTGTACTGTACAGTTGTTTCCCATGCTTTAGAGGCCCTAGAAGCGTCTAACCTGGCATAGGGAATCCCTAGACTTGTTCTCTTTGGATCTCCCTCTGCTAGGTGAGTAGCTACTTTGATATTGTCAGTATATATCCTAATACACTTTGGATCTCCCTCTGCCAGCTGTATGACTGAGCCACAGCCTCTAGAGGTTGCCCTTACATTGTCCCACTCTCATAGCATTCATAGGTTGTACACCTATTGCACTCCTGGCCGAGGCACTAGTCAATCTCTTAGTGACCTTATGCTTCCCACAGTTCCCCTCATGCTATATACCTCATCGTTGACAAGATCCTCTATCTTCACTCAAGAGCTAGTTGGCTGGCATTTCAGTGACTCCACCATGTGTTTATCATGCTCATTCTGTCTAGCCTGATTAGGCTTTTCACATTTATACCCAACCACATCTGGGTACTTCTTCTTCTTTAAAGTTCCTTGAAACTCTTCCTCAGACATTAGAATAGCCAGCGAATCTGCTGGCAGGCTCTTCAGTAGAACTTTCTTGTCTTTCACCTCCTGCACAATTACTCTCTTATGACTATTTAGTCAGTCATGTTTGTCACAACACTTCTCTGTTGCACGATAGCACCACAAGCAACTGTCCATGTTGCTTAACATGACCTTCTCTGCTTTCATAGACTTACTATTCACAATGACCATGTTGTTCACAAAGTTCAGAGATACCTTATTTTTACATATAAATGACATACCAATAATTATGTTATAGCAATCAAAATTTGCTATATCCACATACTCCTTGGTCCACATTCCTAATGTCTTTATTTTTACTTCAGCATCAAACTGCACCATAGTGCAGCTCCCTACAGTCTTCAACTGAAGCATTAGTGGCTCTTCCAACTCATGAATGTATATTGCATTGACATGAGCAAATTGGGGCATAATGCTCATAGTGGTACTCCCTGAGTCCCACAATATCCAGGCCAGATGTCTATTGACATACACATAGGTCACCAGACACTCCTTCTCTTCAGGAGTATAATGTGAGTGTTGCAACTTGTTAGTTGCCTTCTGCAAGGTTATGCATCTCATCTGGACACACCAATCTCCCTGGCACTCTGTCAATGCAAACAAGCACTCATCCTTGTCATTACAAGTGTAGTAGTCACTGTCATACACATCCACTGTGATGTAATCATTGCCATAAATGTTGACACTTTCAGTATCATTCACTTCCAAGCCATTAGCCATGTCTTGTGGCTTCTTTTTAGCCTCCTCAATGGCTTGCTCATTCTCATCATCACTAATGACATTGCTTGGTACTGCAGCCATATAGGCCATATGGATGTGTGCTTTGGACAGGGTGAGACATTTTTTAGTAAAGTGTCCAACTTTACCACAATTGTAGCATCTAGGCGAGTTTACTACAGGCTTCCTCTGAATTGCTTCCATGACTAGACCAGATTTGCCCACCAGACATGCTTCCAGTGCTGGGCTCTCCCTAGCTGCTACCTAATTGTGACCTGGAGAGGGTCAATTATCTCTGGCTGGCAAATATCTAGCAGGTTTTGGTCAAGGCCGCTGGCTTCCTGAAATCATTTTGCATACAACAAATCACAGATTGTGATTCTTCTTCATCTCTGACCATTTGGCAAGGAATGTTCCCACTTTCACTGCCTGACAGTTCACAGGCCCTCTGTAACGGAGTCACACTTATTCCCAGCATCAATGACACTATAATCATTCAGTAGAGTATTATGTAAGATTAACATCTTGTATTCACTCTAGTTCTAGTCAAATCCAATACTGCGGTCTGATTTAGCACTGTGTGATACACACAAGATAGTTCTAGCCCGCAACCACAGGTTACATTTTTTTAAATCTTCTGCTATCGGCTTTAGACTCTAGGCTTGTTACCGACTAGGCAACTCTCATCAAACCCTCTTGATTTTCTGTTGGAATCACGTCAAAAACGTGCTTCCATGACTGGCTCTCTTGATCTGTTGGTCGTGAAGGAATCGACATGAAAGCATCTGCAGCTTTATGTAGTAAAGCACTTACAGTTGCTGGCTGCTAGGAGCCACAATGTATCCCATGCAGATTCAACTGAATATATCGAATTATTTGTGCGTATCTTTGAACTCAAAAAGCACAAAGCGGCGCAAGGGTCAGCAGGCTCAACAGCTACTCCGGCTGACTCAGTAGAATGTGAGATGAGTGTGTGCCAATGAGCGCCATTAATTGCGGACGCGATGGAATTGCTCAATGCACCTTGTCAGGCCAATGAGTCTCAGCAAGACTATGTTAGGCATCAGAACGCTGCCAACTGTCAATGCATTGTCAGCAGAGTGTCTCAGCAGGCATTGTCCAAGGTAGAAACTGTGACGACAACTCTGGCAGAGCCAGAGGCACTACTTGCAGTGCAGGAGGTTAAAACACCTCAAAAACAAGTTACTATCAAGGAAGAGGTGGACGAAGTCCACATTCTTGAGGAACAAACACGACCATGACACGTAGTGTGACGTGTCCACCTAGTAGACAACTGGAATGAACGCGTCAATTACCAGAGGATATGCAACCAGGACTTGCGCAATCATGGTGAGTTGTTGATTGACGACCAGGGAGTAGCCTTTGATCATTCTGGGACAATGACAGTCCACAGGAGAAGGTCTCAGGGGTGATCAAAGTCAAGCAAGAGCCAGATTTGGAGACTGAGGGGAGGTTAGCCAACCTCCAGGATGGAGTCATGGGCCTGGGGAAGGAA
>QFEW01005961.1:3920-17558 GCA_003316525.1 Termitomyces eurrhizus | reverse complement strand
AGTCATGGTTGTTTGCTCGACAAATGGACAAGCAAGAAACAGTCAATAAAATTTTGATTGGGACAGCTAGGCTGGCAAAAGAATTGTTGCTGTTGATAATAACACAGTCTGCGCACGTGATGGATCGGCGGCGGTTGGCTCATTGCGCCCACTGTTGCACACCGTTGTTGCTTCTTAACCCATTCCACCACTAAGTATCCCACCATACGACAGGCGTCGTTTACTTATCCGGACCAGCTGTTCCAGTCATGTTGCTCGGCCTCTTGAATATGTTCTACAACACCTCGGGCGCTTAACGTTCAGGAAATTTCCCAGCAACACTACGCTAGTACATAACTTCGACATGAGAATCGATCACTTCCCGCAGTGTTTCATGAAAATAAATTAAACAACAGACCATCATGTGCTTGACAGCTGCTTCTCAAAAAATCGATCTTCTCGGAATGATTGATCCCCATGCAGACCTTAATCATGAGGTAAGTATCATGCTTAAAGTTCACTGTAATAAAGCCAGAGCGTTGGGTTGTACCTTGTGGCTGATCTGCATCCCGCCCCTTTCACCGCGCCATGTCAGTCAGTAGCGATTCCGAAAAGCAAAACCACCCGACTGTTGACGAGTTCGAGGTCGATGTTGCGGCGACACTTGGAACTGGCTCGGAGGCACCGTTACATCCCGCTGAAGCGTTACGTTTGAGGTCTCTTTGTTCATCCATCATTTGCTTGCGTGGCGATACTGATGCTTTGAACATGCAGGAGGAAACTTGATCTCCATATTATGCCACTTATGTGCAGTAAGTTGTGAGCCCTGTTGCCAATGTTAACATTGTTCATTTGTCGTCCTATAGTCCTATATCTGTGAGGAAACTTGCCTGCGGGCCGAAAGTCCTTTGTGTTTTAACTTTACTTAGTATGACCTTTGCCGACAAAGTCACTCTGGGCCAATCGGCTGTGATGGGTATTCTGTCGGTGATATCCCAAAAACAAACTTTGCGACAAATGCTGATTCGGTAACCTTCTGCAGAGAAGACAACCACTTGACCCAGAACCAGTTCAATTGGCTTAGCACAATATTCTATTTGAGTTATCTCGCATTTGAGGTTATTTCAGCCACTCTGTTTAGACTTCTGACATCACTGTTAACAAAGCTTATTACAGTACCCTCAGAATCTCGCTCTGCAGAAGTTCCCCGTGGGCAAATGGATGAGGTGCCTTCATCCTAATCCTTTCGCAGGACATTAGACTAACCAAAGTGGTTAGCATCAACATACTCGTCTGGGCAATCGCACTGATGTCACATGCCGCTTGCAAATCGTTTGGAGGACTCTTCGCGGTTCGTTTCATCCTCGGCATGTGCGAAGGTACCTTCTATATCCCCTCTTTATCCCCCAGCGTTTGTTTGACGTACATGCAACGACTAAGGTGCAATTACGCCTGGTTTCTTGATTGTCACTTCCATGTTCTATACTCGCGAAGAACAATCGAAGCGCGTCGGTTATTGGTGTACGTCAATTGTGACTAGTCATCAACAACGGCAATTGAGTGCTATATTTGTCTAGTCTTGATGAATGGCGCAGCTGTCATCTTTTTGGGGCTTATTGCTTTTGGGCTTATCCACACCCATGTATGTGTTTCCTCGAGTCTCTGGTTGAACTTGTGGTTTCCTATCCCTAACACTTTTTATCTAGAGTAATAATTTCCATGCTTGGCAATGGTACGCGGCAATCCATCTCTGTATTACATCACAACTTACTAACGCGGTGGATACGAAATAGGCTTATGATCATCACTGGCCTCGTGACTTTCGTGGTTTCCGTTCTGTTCTGGTATGTTTTGCAACTGTCGATATTTGGGGTCATAGCGGACCCATAATCTGTTAGGTTCACCTTCCCAGACTCACCTGTCTCTGCGCACTTTCTAACGCCAGACGAACGCGTCAAAGTCGTACAGCGCATTAAGGCTAATCAGTCTGGTGTTGAGAACAAGCACTGGAAGCGGGAACAGTACGTACCTCTTACTCTGTTAGTCTCATGATCTGTCATGTTTGTTGTCTAGATTCTTCGAGGCCCTTCGTGACCCTAAAACGTGGCTTTTGGCTCTTTTCGTTGCTTCTGCGTACGTTGAAATACTTCTCTTTCGTAAGTTGACCGTCCTAATGAATTGTAACCTTAGGAACCTCTTCAACGCCGTTCGTTCTTGCTACGTTCATTAGGTTTTGATCAAAGTCTTCTGACCGCTTTTGTAGGTCACGAATCAACGGCAAATCATCGTGAAACAGTTCGGATTCACTCTAGGCCAGACTACGCTTCTTGGAACGGTGGACGGAGCCATTGAGAGTAAGTATTCCCCTCTATAATTCGAGTTCGTTACCGGCTGACTTGCGAAAGTCTTGTCCATCTTCGGAGTGGTCAGCTTGATACCTTACCTTGGACACTGTTACTCTGCGATCCTTGCGTTCATTCCGGCCATTATAGGTGGTATTCTCCTTATCACCCTACCCTCTGATAACAATATCGGCCTTTTGTTCTCATACTGGATTACAAGTAAGTGTTGTCATTTGTTAACCATTTTAGCTGAGCTTACGTTTCTTTTTACTAGTTTTCGCAATCTCTCCCTTCGCTGTCACTCTGGGATGGATGAACAACATCTCTGCTGGCCATACAAAAAGTATTTCGAATGCTTTAGATTCCACAATTTATGCTGAGCTCGGTCTAGAAACCACTGTGAATGCTATTGTGCTCATCGGTTACGGAATCGGGAACACTGCCGGTCCTTTCATGTGGAAATCAATGTTCCAGCCCCGGTGCGGTCCAATTACTTTTTGTGTCATTAACACAGTCAACTCATGGTCTGGTATAGCAATCGCGTTCCTTGGGCTATCCTCACCGGCTTCTGTGGTTTCTCTGCCTTCGTTATTTTCATTCTTCGGACGCATCTTGCGCTGGAGAATAAACGCCGAAACAATGAGGAATCTGACAATAGATACGATGATGTTTATTTGACCCATGTCGAGGCAGACGGCCGTACCGTCGAGAAAAGAGTCGACAAGGTGAGCTTCCATCAATACTTTCAAGCCTTCCGATAAGATTACTGACGTGGGATATGGCACACAGGCTTTCCTCGATCTCACCGATATACAAAATCGGGATTTCAGATATGTTCTATAAGACCCGAGGATTGCCTCATCAATTTAAACATTATGTATATTTTATTGGCCTAACATTGATACTTGTATTGCTCATATTGCTAAATCACAAAAGATATTGGCTAATTCTTTGTGGATTATTGAAGTCGTCGACTCATGCTCGACACTAAGTTGAGACAAAATAGCGGAGTACATGTAGATTGTTGATAGAAGACGTAAGTAAATATCTCACGGGTAAGTGTGGCGACGAAAAATCTGAGTATTCGTAATCATATGTTAAATAAGGAAATGATGGAAAGGGAAGAATCCTATGTCAACATCGATGTATGTATTAGAGTGTATTTGCAACGCCTATCTTACTGGAATTGAGTTGGAATTAGGCACAAATGGACAGATTGATTGACAATTTGACTGACAACAATCCCTTTCAAGTTACGTGACGTTGTGCTTTTTGGCTCACTTTGATTCTCACCACCGTGTCGCGTCGTCGCCCGTTCTTGGATTCACATAACCACGAGCAGCGACGATGATCTTTACCAGCAATGGATCCAGGATGTCGCTGCTGAGAACGGCAAGTCATGCGGTGATGGCATCACGGCAGTCACGCCAAGAACTTTCACTCGATAGTTATTCGCTTGCACTACAAGTAGTGAAAACTTGGGTTGCAAATACACTCTATTATATAAAGTACAAACATCATAGGAAAGCCGCTATCTTAACAGGCTTCCGAATCGCAGCTGAGCTGCCCTCTGTAAAACGATACGTGACACGATACTTTTTGGTTTCAGCATTCTTTCCTTCTCTGTTCTTGGTATTGTTGGATGATTTCACTGTTATCACTCGACCGAAGAAGTCGGTGGGAGGCTACCATGAGATTAAGCATACTTCACGATTGGACCAGAAAATGGTGTCTACCTTGTCAGCAATATCTATGCCATCATCTGTCCGCGGACGTTTGTTAGGTGGCTCATCTCCATCGCTGTCATCTTTTGTGTTATCTCCAGCTCCGTTTACCGCGGATTGCTTCAATCTGTACCCGCAAAAATCAGTTTTTGAACCTCGGCGATAAATTCATCAAACATACGAAAATTTCTTCGCTCGGAACAAGTCGTGTTTTCCACGCTTTCCTTTTTCCACAATATCAGCGTCTCTCGCAATTAGAACCGCATCAATCTCCAAGGTATTGTAAAAATGACATAACAGCAGTGTGAAAATTCAAGCTGACCTCTTGGGCTACAAGATGTCGCACAGCATATCGAGATACTGCAATGTCTGAGGCCCTTTTGCCATCATACGTAACAAAAACATCTATGGGCCTATATCGGGCAATTATGTCCAGTGTGGCAATGTCAACAAACATAGCGACGCACGGATCGAGTCGATACGATAGCTGTCCATCTTCAGCTCGTTCTTGGAAGAATCTGAGCTCTAAAGTCGCCATTATGTCAACGAGGCGTGTGAGTAATGTCTTCTCTTCTGGTCTTATTACTTGACTGTTAATCTGCAACCGCATTTGAGTGATCAGTGGCACAGGTACAGGAGGAACTAACAGGACGAATAGGAGGTGAAATGATCCTGTTAATGAAAGGCACGAATTCAAGCTGAATAACAGGCGTGGAAAGAAGATGCCTGAAGTCGCCCCCCCGACGTGTACCCGCACTCCGGAGGCCACGCGAAAGAGTCTTCAAAATTTCCTCGTTCGATCGTGTTAGTTGCAGATTCTGCATGACCAGATGGTCGGGACTCATTCAGCATAAAACCTAGTCTAGAAAATGACAGTCGCACCTCCCAGTCTCCTTGGTTGCGCTCGACACGTGTTCCGCCCCGCTCTTGGAATAATGGATAGAATGGCACCAGAGTATATGGCAAGTAGGGACTTAATGCAAAGTCACCATTCGTATACATGCTAGAAGAGAGGAAATCAAAGGTTACGAGCCACTCATTGGCCTTCTCGTATCGGTCAAAATTGGCATCATGTTGCCTCAGCGTCGCATAATGGCCAAAGCAACCTAGGCACACGCAGTTAAGATTGAACCCACAAGAGACACGCAAGACCAACCAAGTGCGATGCTATTCTCCCTGCCACTCCCATCGATTTCTCGGCTGAGGCGTGCGACAAACCTGTTTTCCTCCTCCTCAGTTAGTCCTAGCTCTTTGACGCGTTTCTTTGTTAAAGGGCTGAAAATGTTGTTCAACACAGCATTGAGCGTGGTATCGCCCTCTTTCATCCCCGCGGTGGCACTTCGAACAATGCCCTCCGTGACCTCTTGGTTCCGGGACTTGATGAACTAGGAGGTCGGTCAGAACATGATTCCTTCAAGGTTTGTATGGTTGCTACCTGCAGTGTGTTTAGACAGCCACGAAGGTCACCTTTGGCAACACCCACAAGTGTGCTCAGGGCCCGTGAGTCAGCTTTAAGGCCCTCAAGCTGACATATTTCCCGGAGCCTGTTGACAGTATGAATATCTGCGGGACGTTGTATTCGTATTTGAAGAGCATGGGGTTTGAGCTTCGCAAGCGAGGATGCATTTTGATCATTGCAAATGCATATAATTGGACGTAGAATGGGTCGTTTAGCTTTAGGGTCTTTCTGTTTTTGACCTTTGATCAATGTCAGTAGTCAGTCGTTCAAACGAGTCTGGAAAGATGCTAAGGGTACTAACGTTTTTTCCGAGGCCGGTCTTGTGTTAGGGCGACAAGCTTGGAGATGAATGTATTAGACTAGTATGTGACGCTCGTCAGTTATGACTTGAAGATGACAAGGATGGAACAGGGCGCACGTTGTCCCCAGCCCCGGTTGCACCATCAATTTCATCAATAACTAATAGTACTGGCTTCGTACTCCCTACTGCAGATCCAGACTCCAAAGCAGGTCTGATTCGATCATCTACAATGGAACCGGAACGTGCATCACTACGTGCCCGTATTGAGAACTTCGCATGCACAAGCAAATGGAGCTCTGAGACAGACCTGGCATTGATTTCCATGACATCGTATCCTGCTTGTCTAGCAATAACATGCGCCAACGTTGTTTTGCCCAAACCCGGTGGCCCCGATAGCAGAAGAAGCTAGGACGCCACGTGTCAGTAGACTTGCATTGCACGTAGTTCCATTGCATTTACCTTCTCCCGGGGGCGATGATATTCGTCCATTTCGTCGAAATTTTCATCTCCTGCTCGAGGACGTTTTCTACCCTTCTTGTTGCCAAAGACACACCAATCCCATCGTTTGACCCAAGCCATTGTTTCCCGAGCTACTCGTTCGTTACCCATCAATTCAGTGAATTTTTTGGGACGATATCTATCAACCCATAGCGTGTCTTCGATTGGGTCTGAAGACGACGTTGGAACGACAGATCTTTTATTGTGTGGAATGGGTATAATTGGGATACAATTGAGAGTAATGATAAAGGAACAAACATACCGTTCTCGGCAATTCGCTACGAGGTTGGCAGACAATTGTTCCATCAGTCGATGAATCGGTACATCGAGCAAGTTCCCCATTCGCTTGGCTGTAGATGCTGATAGCTTCTGCATACAGCGGTAACGTCAAGTGTAATTAACTCAAAAATAGGACCTTACCTCACGAGCAACGCGCGACACCTTGAGTTTCCTCTTGAAATGTATGGGCTTCCCATCAAAAGTAGATGCTCGTATTGAAAAGTTTGAACTGGCGTCATTCGACCTTGTGGCAGGACTAGATGAAGAGGAAGAGGATATAAGTGGAATCCCAAAAGCTTCGTGGACTGATGGCAAGTAATCATCATCCTGGCTAGATTGAGGGACGCTAGAGGAATTATCCTCGATTCTGTGGGACGAGCTCAAAAGCAAACCACTTGGAACGAACGTATGCGTAGCTATAAAGGCAGATATCAAACTTGTACAAGAATCGATCGCGATTGACATACCAGTGGCAGATGGTCTGTCTGTTGCTTCCTCTGAGACTCTGGCCATGCTCGAGAGAAGACCGGTGGTAGTAGAATTTAGGTCTCCTTCTGCGGGAGCAATCCTCGAATCAGCCATCTTCTTCATCATATCTTTCGAACTAGATAGTAGGCCGTTAGAAATAAACACATGTTTTGAATCATCTAAATGCAAATATGTGAAGCATCACAATTGCATGTTAAATGTGTACTCACCTGTTTCTACAGAAGATCTAGACGTACTCTCGTTAATATCCTCTGTTGCCACTCTTGACGAGCTCGAAAGTAGGCCATTTGAAATGAAGGTGCCTGAGAGCTAACGTTGACGGGTGTATAGACATATAAGACGGTGTACGCACACGTTCTCTCTCCAGTCTCGGATAGAGGCTCATCTGGTATAAATGACGTTAAACTCTTACTGGAAGATCAATCTTTGAGTCGCGCACCTGACGTGAAGTCCAAGCGAGTTCCGATAGCTGGGTCCGCCTCGCAATTCCCGTTGGTTTCTAATGTTTCGCTTTGCGCAAGAATTGGGGTATGATTAGAGTCCTTGGAAGGTCCTAATGTTGGTGCTGGCTTGCTTGGCCCGAGGAGTCCATTTGAAACGAAGATCGTCATAGACGCACGACAATTATGCGTCTGCACAGGCCTGTCTTAGTTTGAGGGTATTGAGTAGAGTCCGAAGGGATTTACGCGTCGTCAACACGGGAGTGAACGCGTCGACTTTGAAGGCGTCCAAAGTACCGTTACGGTTGTCACGGCGTGGCGTGACATATAACGTGATATAACGTATATGGGATTGGACACCCAGTTTCTTGAATCCTGTCCGATTATCTGCTGGCCGGAAATTCAACTAAGGCCTTTCCAGGAAACGGTTCGATTTGCTTGCGGACCAATGTGAGGTTCGTTGTACACTACATACAAGTTTCGATATCTAGCTTCGAAATCAAGCACAAATAATGATATGTCACATGACGCACGCGCCACCCATTCACAGCCTCAAGAGATTCAGCTCGTCGAGGAATGTCAGGCCAGGGACGACTTTCTGATAAAGGTATTTTATTACACTGAAGCAGCTCAATACTCGCTAATCTTCCACTTTAGACAAACACAACAATGCGACAGACTTAGGCAAGCTCCCTCAAGATGTAGTCACCAAATTGGGCGACAAACTCAGCGAGTTGATGGGAGAAGACATCAGGGGAGAGTTGAATGAGTTAAACAATGCACGGGGTGAGGTGAGTTTTAGCGTTGTCATCAGGTCACTTTCTGAGCTATATCTTTCCCAGGTACTGAACGAAGAAGGTTTGCCGATAATCGACATCACTGAGCCTGTGGAGGCATCGGTAATTGAAGAGGAAAATGTTGCATCCGTCGAAGAACTTGTCCTTCCTCCTTTGCATCTACTACCGGAACATGCGAGAGAGCGACTTCGTCAGGAACGCAATAGTTTGCTCGATCAATTGGAAGAAGAAGAAAGAGCACATCAGAAGCGCGAGAAATCAGCAGATATGGAGCATAGGGAAGAAATTTTACGAAAGCGGAAAGAAGAGGCTGCTAAGGAAAAGGAAAAGCTTAACGCCACCAGAGAGATGCATAAAAAGATGGGAAGAATGTTATTGCAGAACCTTGCGAAAGAGAGGGAACAAGAGGAGAAAGCGCGCGTCGCTGATGCCGCATCTGATAAGGCTAAGCGCTCTTCACAGGGAGGTAAAAGCAAGAAGACGGTGTCATTTGCAGATACTCCGGACGTCTTGGATGAGCGTGCTTCAAAGGGGCAACGGACTTCAGATCGGGGAGACATCACACCTGCGCGACTTCGCGCTACAGGAAGACCATCCCTCTTGTCGTCTTCCAATGATCTTCCCATGAAAATGGATGTTGTAGAGAGGATTCCGAGTGCACCACCAAAGTTGTTAACGAAGAACGAGCCTGATTCCGATGATGAATCTGACCTCGAGGCTCATCTGGACGCCGAAGAGTCAGATCCGGAGGTCACACTCGAAGATGAAGAATACGATGCAGAATTTGCTCATCATCAAAGAGAAATAGCGCTCCAGTATCATGAAAAACGCGAGAAGATTGGAGCAGCTGCTTTGGCTGCATTGGAGGCACACTCTCACGATGAAAGTGGACATGTACGTACGAGTAGCAAGTTTCGGCTTTTGGCATTCTGGCGATGACCTGACATATCTCTTATCAGGATCTTCCGCTGGACGTGCCTTCCTATGAACCCGGGAAACCATCTGTATCTCAATTCAAAGCCAGCCGTCTTGCATCTTCTTATGCTGCCTCATCCCCTTCAACGTCAATCGGTGCTTCTGTCGTACCAACTTCTGCAGCGCGTACAATACAGAAAACTGTTAAAACCGGAAAAATAGACGACAATGATCAGCTTGTCGGTGGTGATGCTGACAGCGCAAGCGAGGACGAAACCACCGAAAACGCACAAGAGTTATTGAGTCTTCTCAGAAGAGGAGAGTTATATAATATCGGGCCTGACGGTAATTATTTGCACGTCGATCCTCCATCTGATGGCGGTCAACGCGCCACAGAAACACCATCCCTTCCGTCAGCAATCGGCAGAGCAATCCCGAAGGACCTTACACCAATTGACCGCCCAAAGACATCAAAGTTTAAACTATCACGAGCCTCGGGACAGCACTCACCCTTTAGGCGATCATCTAATAACGATGCTCCTATACCTATCGCAGAAAGGTCGTCACCAAACATGCCGATGCCTATGAATAGCTCCGTTGTCGAAAGAAAGTCCATGACTGGACACTTGGCCGTGAACCCTTCTGTTTCAGAGCCACTTTCATCTGGCCAGGCTTCTGTGGCAAATCGACGGCCAGCGGTACCGGCTGATCAAATCGTCCCATCGAGCACATTTTCTTCTGTCATAACGGATTCTCCTTCTTTTCCTGTTCCGATTCCTGTATGCAGCGTTCCAGCTAACGAGCCAACCTCTTTAAGTTCACCCTCTCCAATGATTATTGATTCTCCATCCTTTCCGAAGTACACCGTTCCAGAAGTTCATTCTCGGCCCACTCGGCCACCGGTGGTGATATCGTCAGGTACTCGGGAGGCATCCGAAGGTTCTGCGGGACTTGCCAGTACCGCGTCACAGTCTCGCAGAACAGATAAAGTGTCTCGATTTATGGCAGACAGAACGTGATGTCGTTAAACAGAGGTGTGACCTAGATTTATTGTAATTTACAAAATGCACTGTGGTTTGAATGTATTGATGAACACTAAGATACACTGGATGGGGGATATTGAACATTGTAGTGAGGATGAGTTGAGTTACCCAATAAATGCCGAAGAAAATTAGGAAAGCTAGATGCGACACAGGCGCGAAAGGAAGATGAATGCCACCAAATATGGCGTGCCGATTATTTCTAAAATAATGCTTGCTGCAAAGAAGAATGCGTTGAATGAAGGTCCGAGTTGTTATCGATGTGATACCATCTCCTCAAGTGCTTCTACAACCTCAGACATGGTGGGCCGGTCTTGATGATCTTGAGCCCACATACGTTCTATAAGGTCGACAATTTCTGGGCACCACTGTTTTCGAAGGCCTGATACAGAAGGCCTGATATTAAAAGTCAAATTGAGAACGTCTTCGTGCTATTTCGAACCCACCTTTGTCGCTTTGTTCCCACATTTTCATAAATAGCATGTTCGTTCATGCCCTGTACCACGTTACATTTGATGAAAGCTAGACAAAAACTGACATGAGCACTCACTTCCCATGGGAACTTCTTGTTAGGTAGATGCCATTGTAGCATCTCCCAATATACCATAGCACACGAGAAAACATCCACTTTGTGGTTGTACTTAGGATGTGCGTGCCACAGTTCCGGCGCCTGCCAATTGACTGTGCCGACCAAGCTACGTACCATCGAGCGCGTAGACTGTTTCACTTTAGCCAAACCGAAGTCGGCAATTTTGGCAGTTCCTTTGGCAGTTATGAGAATATTTGATGACTTGCAATCTCGATGAATGACTGAGGGTTTCCGAAGATGGAGATATTCGAGACCGCGAGCGATGTCCAGCATCATCACCATCTGCAATGAGTAAAAATAGGTGTTAGGCGTCAGCCAACTTCATGCAGTTCGACACGTACTACTTTGTGTAATGTTGGAGGGTTGACGTTGCGAACGTAGTCGAAGAGATCACCGTTAGAGCACAGCTCACTGACAATCATGACAGGTGTCTCCCGAGTGTTCTCAGGTATACTGACGCCCAACTAGAATTGAACAGGCCTAAGCACTCGCCGCCATACCAACCCAGTCGACTTACGAAACGAACAATATTTGGATGATCGAAGCCACCAAGAAGTTTAAGTTCCTTGATATCCACTAAAAACGAAAGCGTCAGAGGATTGTTCCTTGGTGTAGTAGTGAACACATGCTTACTGGCGCTTAACTGACCCCTGAATTCCGAGATAGCAATCTTTCTGCCCTTAAACTTCCCAATAAATACGTCCTTAAAGCCACCGCTGCCAATCTTTTCCAATTTTTGGATTTTTTCTGGCGGGATTTCCCTATCTTCTAATCCCAAACTTTCCAAGTCCAACTCAAGTTCTTGATCAGGTTCCTTCTCTAGGCGATCTTTGTCCTTCTGTTGTTGGGTGGGAACGGGCGTCATTGTCTCATCCACGATGGTATGTCCCGAGCGCAAGAGAACAGGACGGGAATCTTCGGTGGAGCTCTTGTGGCCATTTCGTCTTCGACGCCGAGAATTGGACGAAGGACGAACAGTACCACAAGACGAAGGCGAAGAGAAGTCATTGGCTTGGCGATCACGCCACTGTAGAAGTGCTTCAGCCAACTGGGGTTTAGTACCTACGGGTTCGAGATCACGCGACTCGCAGAGGCGTACTAGGTCATCTCGACGAAGGCGAACCAATGTCTTGGCGGTCGCAATCGTCAGGTCGACTGGATGTACATGAAAGAAATCAGTTAGAGAGCTAACTTGGGCTAGAGGTATCATCAAATTTACCATCGTCATCACCCTCCATAACCTCATCTTCCTCTGTTTCTCCATCCGCATGGACGTCGATGTCTCCGTCCGCGCCAAGTTCTTCAGCCTCGGCTTCCTCAGCCTCCTCAATATCCTCCGCATCATCGGCTGAGTCATCTTCGTCGGTTAAGTCAATATCCTCTTCCATGTTCGCATCCTCTTCTCCAACAATCTTGCCATTCCTCAATCTACGAGGTTCCGCGAGTAATGTATCATCGTGTTTGTCTTCATCATCCTCATCATCTGCCTCTTCTTCAGCCTCTCCAGCTTCCTCAGCCTCAGCCTCCTCTTCATCGTCCTCTTGGATACCTTCTTCCTCTTCCTCAACGTCTTCCTCGTCATCACCATCGCTCGGCGGTGGTGAATGCCGTTGACGCGGCCGCAAGCGCGTTCGCAAGGGTGTCTGACGACCCTTATATGCTAGCCGAGGTGTCGGTACCGGAGTCGCAGAAGCTGAAGAAGCGAGCTCATCCACTTCATCATCCGCCGTGTCTTGATCTTCGTCGGTCTCCTCATCGACTGATAATTCGTCATGGTCAGCATCATTCATAGCTTCTTCCTCATCCTCCTCGTTTCTCAAAGTTGCGCTTTTCCCTCCAGCAGCACACCTCTTCTTACCAGACCTTCTGAGCATAGTATTCTCATGATCCCGCTCTCGATCTCGATATTTACTCCGAAGCCGACGGGGACTAGGCCTCAATATACTTGCCTCTAGCTCTTCTAACGATGTGAGATCACTCTCCTCGTCATCGAGGCCGACCTGCTCTTCGCGCGGCTTTTCTTTTTCTCGGCTGCGCTTCGAAGATGCCTTGGCGGCGAAGACCTCGTCACTAAACTCCACCTGCTTTGCCTTGCCTTTGGCTCTCGTCGGCTTAATGGGAGTGGATATTGAATTTGAGAATGATGTAGAGACCTTTCTAGAACGAAGGCGTGTGGCCAGTGGAGATGAGACTGAAAAGTCTGTTAGTATCGCGGAAGGAGAGCGGTTGGATGACCCCCGTCTGATACACATTAATAAGGAATCTAGCTAGCGGATAAGTCACACACCTTGTCCTTGAGCTACCTTCCTCATCCATGGCGACTGATTTCCCAGAACTCTTGTGCTGAAGATTTGGCTGGGGTAGTAAATGTTCCATGGAAAGGCTTCGGCCCTTCATACTCCGTTTGCCCTTCTTCATTTCCACCATGGTCGCACGGCGCCGCAGACCTGAGCCATTTACGAGCCGACTTTTGCTGGCAACTATGCCTGCGTCTGTTTCCTCGTCTCCAGCCTCATTTCCGTCATCAGAGGAAGCCCCTTCAGAGGAGAACTCATCCCCTCGCCCAGGAGGAGATGAAGGGGGCAGAGACGCATAGTCCTCCTCTCGCGCAGCGATGATGGCAGAGACGATGTCGGCTTTTGTCATTGTTTCTGGGTCATCTGACAAGTCCACAAGGTGATACAAACGAATGAGAACATCTTTTCGAAGGCGACAAAGCTGCCTGGGCTGTGCCGAGTTCACCAAATAGTCATCCGCTACCAAGACGAAGTGCTGTGAGTTTGCTT
>QFEW01005941.1:0-12204 GCA_003316525.1 Termitomyces eurrhizus | reverse complement strand
CGGAGGAAGTCGGAACTCGAGAAGACTTGCACTTCGCGAAAATAAAGCCTTTGTTTTTGGACATTGTAGAGGTGACACCGACAGAGTGCGTACTCCGCAAAGATTTGAGGTAAAGCAGGCTCTGCAGAGATTTGGGCACCCCCAGCACGCTGGCTGCCTCTCGCCGCCTGAGGGACAGAGGTTTCTCTGAAAGACAGAGGGGGTGCAGCTTCGAACCCGTTGGTCCGAATAGCCTGCGGATGGTTCTGCAAAGCTGCAAGAAGTAGATGAGATATATGGTCGAGTAGAGAATAAATGAAAGCAAGAAAGCATTTGACAAAGCGTACGCGTAAACTCAAGCGTACAAGCGTAAAATCAAGTGCACATAGCAGAACGCGCTAAGATGCAAAGCGAGGAATGCCATATATGGGAAAACTCCTCAAGCATGACAATCCAAT
This sequence comes from Termitomyces eurrhizus, assembly GCA_003316525.1. Lineage (NCBI taxonomy): Eukaryota > Fungi > Basidiomycota > Agaricomycetes > Agaricales > Lyophyllaceae > Termitomyces > Termitomyces eurrhizus. Next base: position 11,767 of record QFEW01005941.1, on the reverse strand, counting down.
GGCCCCCGAGCCCCTTGAGTAAATTAACCCCGCGGCACACCGAGCCGGAAAGACAGGGGACAGGAGCCTGAATCAACCATGGCCCATAAGCCCGAATATATGACCATGGCCCATAAGCCCGAATATATGCAGCGATAAGCCAGCGCGAACAATGGCATAATGAGCCGTCGAACATAGGCATACAAGCCAGAAATATACACGCGGCACAACAAGCCGGTAAGAGGCATAATAAGCCGGACGTCACGGCACAACAAGCCGCTAAAACAAACGCACATATAAAATAAAACAACCTGAGAATACAAATGCGGCACATTAAGGCCATAAGAGGCATAATAAGCCAGATTATCGCAGCCCAACAAGCTGCTGCACAAATGCGCATATAACAATCAACAAATGCGCATATAACGAGCCCCAATGCACATATAAAAGGCACTAATGCACATATAAAAGGCAACAAGAATAAAGGCCTCACCTTGACGGGATACGTTCTGTCCATATGTCCTCAAGAAATTCTGCAACTGAGCCTCCGTCAACATCACGACTTGTCCCTCGCGGCCTTCCTGCCTTTCCCAATCAGAAGGACGCAGATCTAAAGGCGTGCCCTCAACTGAAGGGGTCGGGGTCCTCTGGCGAGATCGATCTCCAACGCCAGGATTCCCCTGCTGGCCAGGAGGTGTAGCTGGATCGTGACGTCTGATCCTCAATCTCCCCACCTAAAAATATACCTGGCCCTCTACGATGCGGCTCTCCTAATCTAGGAAAGGCGGAAGGCGTAAATGCAGGCTCATTAACTGCCCGAACATCAGAAGTACGAGATAGCCTGTTCTCCCTTCTCGTCGTAGGAACAGAACCAGGTTGGGTATTCGCAAGTGGCTGTGAGGGGGGGGCGGCGTTGAACCCCTGATCTTGGATTGCTTGCAGATGCGTTTGCAATGCTGTCAAGAAATATTTCGAATGAGCGTGTCATGTCACATTACAAGCACGCTAACATGAAGGAAAATGGCATAATAAGCACGTTGTCGTGAAGGAAGAAGGGCATTTAGATAATCCAGCCACGACACAACGAGAGAACGTTGACAGATTCTGCAAAGGTAAATTCGACACGAAGCATGAAAGACACCGTTAATTGCATCATCTCAATCGGTTTCAGCCGCGCACTACGGCAAGCCGTAGACAACGCCCAAGTAAGCACTGGTAAAAGAGGTATGGCAAGTTGTAGAAAATGCCAAAGTAAGCGTTGGCCAATGAGGAGCGTCGTGGAGTAAAGGCCGAAAGATAAACATCAGGCCAACCGACGCAGACATAATAAGCCGCAATCGATGAATCAAGGCAAAATAAGTTCGAAACATGAGCATAATAAGCGAAAAACTTTAATCAGGCCTAATCCGCCGCAATCGTTGAATCAAGGCATAATAAGCCCGAAACATAAGCATAATGAGCCAAAACTTGATTCAGGCATAATAAGCCCGTGATGAACGAACAGAATTTGGCATAATAAGCCGAGAAGAACACAGAGGCCGAAGGCATAATAAACCTCGTTCTCATTCCGCCCTCGGGCATGATAAGCCCCTTTCCCCAAACAGCGGCAACACCGCAATAGCAACATCGAGCCAGAAGCAACTGACTCTCACCATGTCGAGATACGTCGCGACCGTATGCCCTCAGAAAACTCTGCAACTGAGCCTCGGTCATCATCACGACTTGGCCTTCGCGGTTCTCTTGTGCCTCCCCATCCGCGGGTCTAAAGTCCAGAGGAGTCCCCTCGATAGAGGGAGTCCGATGTTCAGAATGATCTCTGACTTCTGCAAACACTTGCTGAGCTGGTGACGTAGCGTACTCCAAAGTCCCGCCTGATAGTGGGGTGAGGCGAGATATATCATCACGACCCGGGGGTGTAACCGGTGTCTCAGGCATACTCGCGGTTCGAAACACCGGCACGGCACTTCGCACAAAGGCATCTACTGCAGACGGGCTTAACGATAGGACACGCGTAGCCTTGCTCCGTACGGTGGTGTCAACAGTTGGGCGAGGTCTTTTAGATGCTCGTAGCTGTCGAGGAGAAGGTGCGAGAGGATCCTTAGCCGAGCTATCCTCCATCTCCGGTCTCTTAGTTCCCAGTCCGGTAGAATGTGACGAACAATCTATTGCCTCTGCCTGATCTGTTGGAATCTCTCTCACAATAGGTATCGTAGCCGTCGCCGTCGTTAGAAACTCCCGGTCGTTCTCCGCCGCTCCGGCGCGTACGGTCTCGCGTATTTCTGCTGTTCCAGTCGTATCGCGGCCGAGTCGGTTCAGCGAGGACGGTTGTAAAGTAAAGGGAGTATTATTATCAGGCGGAGCTGTAGTACCTAGCTTACTTCTGGTCCTTCTTCCCTTGCCTGCCATATATTCTAGTTGAAGCCACGCAGTGCAACGTTGTTTGAATGAAAAGAATCTAGACGCGATGAGCGTTGTATGCGTGAGGTGGCGGTTTCGGATAACCGTTCCACGTCACGCTATAGTCACGTTACAAAATATACGCTACACTCATCTCGTTCCTCCTTTCTGTATCGCTCTATGAACGCTCACTTTATAAATCTTCCTATCTTAAATAGGGGCAGATCTATGTCTGATATTGCACCATACACCATGAATGTTGCTTCCTCATTTGTCACCTTGCCATCCTGGTCTGCTAGTAGGATTCTTCATATTTTTGGGCTTTTGTACTGCCGTACAACTACCGTACTTTTCTATTCTGGATTCTTCACAAGACATTAACTCTATGTGTGGACGTGATACATATATATTTTCATTTCACCTGAAGAATGTCATGGAGTCGTGCTTCCCTCTGATGCTTGTCATACTCGACATATCATTCCAAGGTACTTCCTATGTTAATGTCTGTTTAAATATCTTTTTATAATTCTAAAAGGCTTCATTCAGTACACACTTGCATTGCCTTTGTTATACTTGTTGTCCATTTTTGTATATGTGTATGCAATGATAAGATAGGCTACAGAATGTCTGGTGAGCTGATACTGTCTCATGTTGCATGGCATTCATCTATTATAAGCAACTTTTCAGGGTCAACTATCTGTATGGCTTTTTATTTTCATGTCACGTTGCATTGGTCTGATGCAGGCAACGTTTACAGGTTGACTGTCTGTCTGGCTTCTTAGCAATTTGGACATATTTTATCTCTCCTATTCAATGTGTTTGGAAACGATAAGATTGACCCAATTTATTGGATTTCCCTATATGCTAATCCTCCAACTATCTCACAGACAACTTCTTTCCCATAGATTCTCCCGTCCCACAGGACTGTGTTCTTTTCCTTTTATTTTGAAGCATGTATATTTCCGCATTGATATATTTATTCTGCTGTATCATTTTATTTGATTTTGGCTTATAGATTGTCTGTTTCCTGGATACTGAGTGGGTTACTTTGCTTCTAACATCTTTTAGAATTGAAATAGGTTAATTCAAACTGACTGATTGGTTTGCCTATATATTACCTACATATTACTCTGTTATTACTACAGGATTGAACAAGGCTAATTCAAATTGACAATTTGGCTTGCCTATTGGTATCTCTTGCTTCTTACACTGTTATGGCTACATTTCTCATAGTATCTGGATGTTTCCACCTTTTCACCTTTCTATGTCCAGACTTGCCAGTCTGGTGCATGTAGAGCTTGTGTAAAGTGGTGGTTTCTTATGCAGGTGTTGTTGTTTGATTTGTATTGATTTATTTGTCTAAGCATGTATTAATGGTTCTTTATCTGTCTCCCAAATGGCTGGCTCAAAGCTTCTAACCTATCATTAACTCTGTGTTATTTTTCTTTTTCTTTTTATTTCTATTTGTTTTAAACGTTTTTTCTCCTATATTTGGCTTGTATATTCAGTTTATCATGCAACTATAGGTACTCATACTAATATATTTGATTTATTCGACCCTCGTTGCTTTTGACATTTACATGTCCATTAGTCTGCTGGGATACCATAAAACCTGCATGCTGCAGGCTTCCTTATCCTCGACTCTTTTGCTCTATTTGTCTATCCCTATATTTGTTTATACATCATTATATTTGGTACTACCATGCCCCCATGCAAAAAGTCGAAGAAATCCACAGATAAACCGGAAGATATGATGCGTCCTTTGTACAAACAGCTGCAAGCTTTGTAAATTTCTATCTACCTACCTACATCTCATTATTATACTGATATATTTGACTAAGGAATGCAGACCAATTGAATGTGTGCATTATGTAATCATTCATATATACGACCTTGACATGTGCTATCAGTATATTTGCAGCTGTGTTAGCTGGCAACTCACCTGTCGACACTGATTCTGCATCTTCCTCTTCAGTCAAGCACAAAATTGGTGTCGCCTGTGATGTACATCCTTGTATCTCGTGTTGATGTCAATGATTGCTTATCATTTGTAGTGATAGTATGCCCTGTACGCCTTCACCAAAGAAGAAGAGGGCTGGTGGCTCTTTAAGCGTTGAGTCCCCAGTTATGTGCGTACTAATGTTATGTTATTGACCTTCGGTTGACTGCATACTATTTATTTAGATGTGCCTTGGAGAAGCTTTCGGCCGGTACAGGTGATACACTGTCCACTCCAACTGGGTGAACTATGTTAGTTGGATTATACTATTTGTAGCATGACCTACCTGAAAATGTTGTTTCTCGTATATCTTCAGGCGCAGTCGCACCCTTTCAGATAAACCTCAGGTTGCAGGGGTCACAAGATCGACCACATGTATCCTTCCCAACATAAAGGCTGATTCAGATGATAACTCGGTGTCTGACAATTCCCCAGATAACAGAAATAGCATCATATCTCTTGCAGAAAGCAACGGTTTACTAGAAGTGTCAGTATTTTATTTTCAAATTTATTGTAAATACTGCTCATGCATTGTATCTTTTATTTTTATTTTTATTTGTGGTATCAGTACATCTTGCATCCATAAACTGCCTGCCCATTTATTGGACAACAAATTCTATGCCACTAGTGAACCTATTATCAATAAAGACACATTTAACGACAGAGTCGACAGGAGTAGCTTTGAGTCATTGGAAATATCTGATGATAAAGCTGATATGACAGACTTAGTTTTCTCAGACAGTGCACCGATTGCATGTGTCAATTCTGATAATGAATCCTTGGTGTTTGCTGCCTCCGCCAACGAACAAGAGTATGCTGATGATAATGAAGATTGTTGTGTTATAGAAAATGCCAGTACTTATGTACATAGCGTCACTACTAAACATGATGATCCTGTCAATGTTAGTGCTGGTGAACAACACTATGATATTAAAGAGTAGCATCTTATTATTTGCTTGATTGATTTCTGTATTCTGATTTTTTTTTGGTTAGATTTGACGGTGCTACTGATCCAACTGTTATGGTTACTAATCCTCCGGTTATGCAGCTGGACATACAGAATCCTATGTTTTTCTCTACATACAGTATGCTTCCTTATCTTTCATATGTTTGTTTATAGTATCCACAGCACAATATGTACCAGTCTGTTTCTATTTATTGACATATTTTTTGCACAGTCACATGTTCAATATCATACTGTATAGATATGATAAACAAATCAGTGACAGATTAGTGCAATTTGCACATATATCAGCCATGACATCAAAGATGACCGAAGAAAACGCAGAGTAAGTGCTTATGTTGTCTTGGTCATGTGCATCGTCATTACACATGTGTATAGGTCTTTGATTTGAGGCCTATTGTGGGTCAAACATGGCTTATACATGCATTCAGCTCACATACATCCTGATAATCTTACTGCCAAATCTCGTCGCCTTGCTTTAAACCATGGGAGTAATGCCTTTTGCATTGACGTCATATTCAGTATCGTGTCTGCTTCTCATCTCTTTGATTCTGGCGTAGAAGTCGGCAGTTACTCATCCCCCTATAAACAGAAACGTTTGATGATTGTGTCATTCCAGCAAGAATTCCTATGTTCTATGGCCAATGTTGGAAATGCATTGGGTTTGCGTTCTGATCCCATGGGCTCTTATTCAAGCTATAGGATGGCCTTTGTAACCAGAGGCAAAGGGAAGAGTGTGTCCTTCAAAAACTGTAAATTTTCAACTTGCGTGTAGCATACCTTTGTGTTGACATCATTTTGTAGCGGGTGGCTACTCAGTGCCTGCTCTTTTGAAGCCTCCTATACTTACAGACGATTCTATGTTTTCTGTCAAATCTGCTCCTATTGTACCGACTCCAAATTTCAAGAATTTTATGGAGGCAGTAAGAAATTATGAATCGACGGGTGTGTCTTCCGTGTCATTATTTGTCAAATTCTCTATTTATTTATTTCCAGTGCCTGTATATGATGGTCATTCAGAAACTGGACCTGCCTTTCGATTTTCGGCTGCTGACTTCAATGCTATCGCTAGTTGGCGCTTATACAATGGTAACATGTCTGATGTTCCCGAGGGGTCTGTTGTTGCCATGGGTTACACAGCTGGATGGTTTGAAGGGTCCTCTTCAGTGTATGTTGACCATTTATTATGATATTCTTATTGGTTATTTATTTATTTATTTGTAGTTTCCTTTCAACTAACGTCAAGTTTGTCATAGTTCTTCACACTTCTGATATTGTTGTGGTTGGTGGTGCAGGCACCAGGCGCATAGCATCCTTGATGAGACCCAGTAGTCTTGAAGGGTCTGAATATGGCGCTCCAGGAGGGTCAAAAGATATTTCTTCTTCTGGTTCTGTGAGTAGTATACCCTCCAGACACTGCAGTGCCAGCTCCAAGACGTCTCGTGACACTGGTTCAACTGCTTCTCCCTGATCTGATGTTGGTAGATCAGCCACAAATTGGGGTGCTACCTCTAAGCCGGCTCGTTCTGCTGAGCTACCCAAGGGGAAAGGTAAAAAGAAAGAAGCAATCTGATTGCTGGCACATGGACCACATATAGTTCCTTCAATTTTCCACGCTTGTTGATATAATTTTGATTTTGTTGTTTGCTGTGTTCTGATCCCTTTGCTGAACTATCTCATACTATTTTTGCGTACATCACTCTGTTTGACTACAAAATTTGGAATGATGAATAAAATATGCATTATTTGCAATGTGCCAGTGGTCTCATATAAGAGTGTTGTGGACAGATAAAACTAACTCGGTATGACCTTCATATTCATTGATATTATAGCATGTATTTACTGTTTGATTGTTTTACTTGCTGAAGGTTGTGTTGTCTGTTTTGTATGACTAATCTTTGTTGTTTGAATTTGTCCATAGTTAATCTGATGTTAATCTAAATATGAGCCGCTATTACATATATAATTTTATTTACTGAAAATGTTGATTTTTTATTTTATATATATGGCACATTAACACCCCCCAAACCTCCATCTTGTTCTCTCTTCTGCCCTCTCCACATACACACATACTTTCTGATATTTTTGTTACATGTCTGTGACTTCCCCGCATCCTCGCTTATCAAATGAGGCTTTCACATCCTGTTCCTGGTTCACTGATGCGCTGCTATCAGACAGAGATCTTGCTACCTGCTATAGACGAGACATGGCAATCCATGTGAGTAAACATTGTCGACTCATTTATTGTTGATGATATCATAAGTACATGCTGTTGTCATTTTGTAGCAACTTGTTAGCCGGATAATTACAGAGGAAGCTATGGTTTCTCCTGCCCACAAGGATGATCAGTATTCTCTGTTTCGCGCTCTTATAGTAGGAGATGATATGCCCATGATACCTGAAAAGATCCTGATGGATGCTTGATTTTGGATTCTCATAGCCTATCGTATTGTGGATGTATTTGAGATGATGAATGGGGGGGCTATTCAGAAATCCTCTTCATCTGGTCCCGTAGTTGACAACTACAAAGCAGTATATGTCATTGTTTCTATTGGCTTTTATCAATTGGTCAAGTACAATATTTTATGTATTACCTAGCCTATGGGAAGCCTTAATAATATTCCTGCTCTACTGCAGAGATCCCAGAATGCCCTAAACTCTTATATATGTGCACTTCAATCCAAAGCATGTAGAAATAAACAATTTGACTCTTCCACATATTATTCATCGGAAGGCGGTCCCTTGATTTGTTTGTACTCAAGTCTCGCTCAGCATGTTGGGAAAAAAAATGTTGTCACTACACTCATCAACTTGACCTCTGCAGCCCTGCATTTGGGATGTCTTCTTAAGGTACGTTAATATCTATATTGTATGTGTATTGTTAATGCTGAAAATATTGGTGCTCGTATTAGGAAAATTTATTTCTGCCTACAGACATCGAGTCCATCAAGAGTATGATAGTTTCCGGATACAATACTTTTTGGTTTAATTGTTATTTACATCTTATATTTTGATACCGCAGGTCAGAGAATGACCAGTCTGGGCTCATGCATATTTGCCAAGTTTACGGTTCAGCTCCTCAAGGTCGCACAACTGTTCTTCATAATTCTTTGTATATCGCGTTGGCTATATCACCTCTCATGTTACTCAATCCTTGCAAGTATAATGAAGTAGGCGTGAAGGAAACAGTGTTTAAGGTGTGATTGTTCTCTCGCATGCCATATTGATAGTTAATTGTATCATTAACGTGGTAGTTATGGAATCACATAGGAGGGCTAGAACGACCTCTTGCTGTAGTAGAAGCAGATCGGGTGTTGTGGAAGGTGTTGTTTTCTGCAGCTCTAGGGGGGAACCTCCTAAAGGAACTCAGATCTGCATTTCAACATCTGGAGGGGGTGGTGAGGGATGCCGCGCCTCATTGGCTGAACCTCATTAACGGGTCTTTGCGTGTCCCTGCTACCCTATCTTCGCCATCCGGTGTAATTGATCAGCTCGATATGGTGGTATATTCCGATGTTTTACCTTTTCCTGACAATTCTTTACTCCTGACCTCACTAACCGGAAGCGCCTCTGGTACCGACGTCCCTGTGCCCAACAATTCCCGTTTGTCTGCAATTACGTATGTTAACGAGTTCGATAATGACGGGCTTCACGATAAAGATGTGTGTCCTTCTCGATCTGCTGGTAGCGATCCGTATCATCTACCTATTGATGATGACAATTCTTGCGATACTCGTAGGACACATATGTCGCCTTTATGGGATACTACCAACAATCCATTCAATGACGATGTCAATGCTGGCAGTAAAAATCCGAGCAATTCGACAAACAAAACTGGACAACTTGGTGGGCGTGATGCCACAGACAGACGTCCATCTTTCGTGTCTCCTCCACCATATTCTCTCAACAATCATGACCCTTCTCCTTCTGATGGGCCCGCCGATGTTGATATCGATAGAAGAGGTGTACCTGGTAGAGATAACGCTAGCAATGATGATCAAGCAGTGCTCGATAACCCCAGTGTCAATTTGTCGTTATCTGAGAACCCCATCAATGATGATCGCAACGTACTTGATATACCCAGCATCAATCCGTTGTCCTCCGACGACCTCGTTCCTCCACCAGACAAAGAACCTCCAGTTTTGGTTCCCAAAAGTAATGTATCGGGGGTGCGGTCTTGACAATCTAATAAAACAAGTAAACCGCCATCTATTCCTTCTCTCACTCCCAAAAGGAAAAGATGAGCGCGCAAGAACACCAAAACCATCGAAGGTACGCATGGTGACAGTATTGACAGGACACGGCCTAGCAAATGCATTCCTCATGTCCTCATTGATTTGACTCTTGATGTTACTGTACGTACCCCATTATATGTGATCACTATGTTATTTCACTGTATGTTGTACGACCTCAGGACTTGGAGTTCAACAATTCTGATATCAATGTATCCGATGACGTTGTATTCGTGACAGGGGAAAGTCCTGTCAAGTATGCAATTCATGGTACGAACCGCACATATCGGTTTACTCCCAAGTTCCATGTAAGTCCTGTAATATCAGTTTCCGTAACTGCTGCTGAACACCCTACAGTTAACAGAGGACTTGCAATGGTTTTACTCACTCCACGAATTGGTCATTATGGGGTCGACTAGACCGACGTTTATCAAGATTGCTTCTATGGATGAATTGACGGACCCCACTAATATCAGCATTTCTAAATATCTGACCGATCACACTGCCGTATTGGTCAAAGGCATCAACCATGTAGACAATGGATTTACTGGTGCAACACTGACCTCCATCTGCAACATATACAGTGTTACCACCATTCATGGTATGCCTGTTTGGGTATTCTTGTGTTCCATTCCATATATTTACATATGATAGATTTCACCTCGCTAGATACTCAATATACACGTAGAGGTTCCCCAGTTGATGTGTTTGCTGCTGTTTTGTCTGCAGAGCTGCGGGCTCTGAGCGCTCTCAATATGCCGGCAGTACGCAATCCATTTCCCATCTTATCCATGTCCGGTGATTGGTTCGTGTGGTCGCAAGTAAATGGTCAATCCTCGTACTGCGACTCCTCCGACCATTATCCGATATCTGACATGCGGTGGGCAATAGCATCGACCGGATCTGCCCATCATTACTGGCACATTGGTTCTAATGGGTATGGCACTTTCTTACAGGATTCAAGTTACTGTACGTTGCGCAACCAAAGTCAGGGTCTTTCAAGGATTTTGCTACCGTATCTGTTTTTACGGATAAATACGTCATGCATGAGGCAAACGCTGACTTGTGGGATACCAAAGTGGTTGTATCAGAACCTGGTGACGTTTTGTGAGTGGTGCCCTTATATTGCTGCATAGACGACATGACTGTTCCCATAGTATCGTGCACCCTAACGTGCCACTTTGTGTCATGACACCGGTACCTTCCATATGTGTTGGAGGTCATTATTATCTAGCGACCACTCTTGCTGATTCCGTTATTGGGATATATCACCATTGTTTGGGTAGTCAAACCCTTGCAAATGCTGATCACAGAACAGCATCTCATTCTATACTGGTTCACATACTCGCACATTACTACCGCTATACAAATAAACTTTTTGAGGGCGACCTAGGTAAGCATACCTGACGTTGACTTCTAATTTTTAGTTTATTAAATTTATTTTTATTTCATTTTTTATTCTTTTAATTTTGTTTATTTATTCATTTATTTTTAGACTGGGAGTATCATCATGTGCTGGATTGGGATACCTGGGAAGGTGCCTTGTCTATTTTCTCGCTATGCAATTATTTCAAATTGCATAGTGCTCTTATTAATTGAAACTACCCATTCAATACGAATGTCTGCACATTTGAGTCATCTATCAAAAACCGCTCAAGGGCCCACAAAATCGTGTACTGGTACTTCCTGTGTCATACCTTTTGCAGGCCTGGTGATATTTTCATTGGAACTAACTCATGGCCTCTCCAGCCAACAACTCAGACAGAACAAAAAAATTTTCTTGTTTCATATGGTCTCTACTGTATAGACACATGGCAAGGTGGGTACACATGTCCATTGTCCAATCCTCCAAGTCAATGAACTTGGATGCACCTGAGTAGGCATGAATGTGCCTACTGTCTGCTTTACACAGCTTCACACCATCTGATAACTATAAGGTTACTCCCAATACATCATTGACTACTCAATAAAGGTAGTCATGCATGGCTTTGGGATGCATATGAATGGCCTCTTGCTGGCCTGGAGATCTGGTTGCTAGATCAGTAGCTTAAGAAAGCAATTTTCTGTGTCCACTCTGCTGCAGACATCCTGAGCCTCCTTGACTGTGGGCATAATTGCCCTCATCCTTGGGGAGTTGATTTAGAACACTTGTCCTGGCATCTCCTAAAGACATCATGTCTTGTAGTGCCATCTCAA
>QFEW01005926.1:0-15373 GCA_003316525.1 Termitomyces eurrhizus | reverse complement strand
GGGTTACATCGCAGGCTCAATCAATTCCATCAAAACAGATTGACAAGACAGGAATGGCATTGTTTCAGGATCATGATTGGTGGTTTCAACTCGGCAGATTCGGTGGAAGCAGTCACGCGTGTCAAGGGGTTTGACCCTTTTGGTCAAAATGACCACGGCAGAGTATGTACCCTAGATTGGACTGCGGATTCTCATCTTTTCTGACATGATTATCATTATCACCAACTCGGATGATATATACTTGTGACTTTTGCAGGTAGCCAACATCAGCTCCATGACTTCTCCTCTTCGCCAACTCATCACCCTCATAACAGAAGCCGCCGACAAACTTGAGCGTACCATCGACACCACAAAAACATCCATCCCTGATTTGTATTCTCCTTTTACTCCTGAGTCTGAGGCTTTCCGCCTCAACCCCGATGTTTCTGACTCCGTGAATATTATATGTGCAGCGGCAGCACATCTGGAAGCTATCTTGTTGCCTGCCCATGTTTCGTTGGCCAATGCAACTGCTGGAGTGTGTACTTTCTTCTATCCCGATACTTGCCAATCAGGCTGACATGATTTTGAAGTATCTGAAATCGGCCGCGATCCGCGTATGCCTCGAGTCCAACGTCACTGAGATCTTGCGCGAGGCAGGTCCGAATGTCAGTTGGCTACTTTTGTTTACTCTAACTACCTAACCTATTGATTATCTTCCAGGGACTTCATGTTGATGAGATTGCTGCCAAGAATGGGCAAAACCCTCAAAAGTTGGGTAAGCATCGTGCTTAGTGACCTATGTACAAAGCCGAGCCTATCTTTTTAGCGCGTTTTTTGCGTTACCTTGCCACGAATCACATCTATCGAGAACTCAAACCAAATGTCTTTACCAACACGCGTATCTCCAGCATGATCGACACCCACAAGTCCAGCCAGGATATCATAGACAAGTGAGCTATACGTGTTTTGTGGAATTCAGGTGTCTTAGTTTTTCCTAGCCCTAAGACTAAATATGACAATACGCGTAGTATGGCTCCTTTGCTATCCCATGTGTACGTTCTTCATTGCAACTTCATCTGAGATAAACTTCACGTGGAGTAGGCTCGATGATATGCTCAAAGCGTCTGCATATGCCTGGGAGACTTTGTCGGATCCAGTCGCAACTGATTCTGGCGATACTGTTGTTCCATTCTCTCGGGCGTTGAATACTAAGGAGTCGTTTTGGGAAGTGCTTGCTCGCGATGAATATAAGTCGCGGCGGTTTAACGTCGCAATGCAAGGAGTGCGAGCTATGCAACCGGTCGATTCAATTTTGAAAGGTCTATTCATTCCCTGCAGTTATTATTCTCTACTTATAGTCAAATAGCTTACAACTGGAGTGAGCTTCCATCTGGTTCGATGATTGTCGACGTTGGCGGAGGTATCGGATCCGAGTCGCTGATGTTAGCGAAGGAATTTCCGTCCTTTAATTTTGTTGTTCAAGACTTAGAACCTGTCATTGAGGATGCAAAGAAAGTAAGTCGTTGATTTATTCCTTCGAATTCTGTATCTGACATTGATTGTCATCGTGATCAGGACTTGCAGCGAAATTCGCCCAATGCCCACGTCAAATTTGAAGGCGAGTATTGATCTCTATATGCTTTTTGCTTCATAAAAATGACTTCGTTCTACCAGTCCACGATTTTTTCACGCCTCAGCCAGCAGGTCGAAAAGTCACCGTATTTCTGCTGAAACAAGTCCTTCACGACTGGTCGGACAAGCACTGCATCAAAATCCTCGCTCAGCTTCGTGCCGGGGCGGACAAGGATACGAAGCTCTTGCTCGTCGAAAGCCTTCTTCCCTTAGCCTGTCACGAGCCAAAGGATGGTGCAGATGCAGTAGATATCCCGGGCTCTACGGTCCCTGAAGCACCAACACCCCTTCTTCCCAACTTCGGTATCGTGAATGTGATGGGCTACACAGGTGACTTGAACGTGAGTGGCTTGAGACGGCGCGTACAAACACACTAATAAATGCTTAATCAGATGTTTCTCATGTTCGATGCTCAGGAGCGTACTCTCCGTCATTTCAATGATCTCCTGCTCAATAACGGCTGGAAAATTAAGAAGGTTTATCGTCAGAATGGCGACAGTACTTTCCTTCAGTCGGTTGAAGCTATCCCCATCTAATTCCAGGTCATGATGTTATCTGCTTGTTAAATGTATGTTGTCAGCAAATTGTTGAACATATCATCCTTGAATGCTTGGTTTTTTACAATTCTCGTCGCGCGATGGCAAGAATCATATATTTATTTTCATATTGATATGTAAGTTCGAGGCAGACCGCGGGAATGGAGAACGGTCTCAGAACCCACCACTGAAAACTGTAAGCAATCGTCGAAAACTGTAGACGACAAATAGACTGACCCCCACCCAAACTGTGTAACGACTAGTCAGCAGAGTATGTAGTAAGAGCGCGGTACGAGGCAACGATCAAAGTCCCCGACTCTCTTACGTAAATAACGATGACGATGAATCGATCATTGATCGAGGTATATGCAAGCGAACCGACCCTCATGCATGGACTCGTCGCGTCACTCTTATCACATCGCTTTGTGGCGTCAAAGTCTCATTGTTTCTGTTCTTTCACTGTTACGGATCTTGTATATAGTCTAGCTATGCCTTCCCTGATCCTCGTCCTGCTTCCTTCTTACCATTCACGTAGAGCTCGTCAGGTCAGCATTACTCGTGTCCTGCTTCCTTCTCACCAATCACGTAGAGCTCGTCAGTCCTTTGGACTACGACTTTTCTTTCTTTCTGCAAGACACTCTCAGGCATCACGGCACGTCTCTGATCTGTTTTTATGTTCAGTAACTTGCTTTTTGAGGCGGGCAAGGCCTGCTTTCAGCATCTGGAAGAGGATTTTTTGGCATGAGAGGTTATGCCGATTGCACCGGACCTTCTGAAGTGCCTCTTATCTCCCAATTATTGAAGATTTTTGAGCCATTGAAAATATATTGACAATTTGTATTCTACTTTTGACCAAAGTGACATATTTTGGTATAACTTATGAGTTATGGAGTATGGGAGGGCACCCAAAATTCCATGCAAACGCTCCCTGTGGAAGCTCAAAGCCTATGTGTTTTGGCAGATTATGGGTTTATACAGCTATGGGTTAAGACAGAGTTGACTGTATTCATCAGCGTAGAAAATTGACTCTGTCAACTCCCCCCTAAGAAAGCCCTTGCCTCTTCCCACCCAACCCTCTCCCTCTCCTTCCCCAACCCTTCACCCCTCCTAACCTCCTCTTCATCCACCCTCTTCCAATCCTCGTATTGCGTGACCACACCCGTCTTCAATCCCTCCTGCACCTCCACCGGCACACCCTCAAGGTCAGGCTCGGAGTTCATCACCTCCCTCGACTTAGTCGAATCCACGCCATCTGCACCTTCCCCCTCTGGCGTCATCGTCGTATGCACCTCCTTATCCCCAGACAACCAATCTGAAAGTATCGCATCCGCAACCCCGTACGCGTTCATCATCGTCGCGGCTAATACACCCTTCGCGCCGGTTGCGGCCCACCCAGACGCATACACGTTCTTCACTTCCTTGTTTCCATCGACGACGCGTCCGCCGGGCATCGTCCTCAAATGCTTCAGATCTGAATCATAGAACGGTACACTAGGCTCGGCGTGGAACCCTAGCGAGGTCACAACGAGACTGGTGTCCACCTCCTCCGTCTGACCCGTCGGCACCGCTCTCCCAGTCTCCTTATCCACCTTCGTATGCGCCAGACTCAATTTCGCCATGCCATTCTCCTCACCCGCGTTGGGGAGCACGAGCCTAGTGGGGGACCTATAGAAATCCAAAGACCATGTCTTCCGAGTCGTCCCAAACGCATTGTTCGACCCCTTCCTCAGGAGCTGCAGGATCCTCCCCTGCTGTCTCGTCGTTTCCTTCACGTCCAACACGTCCTCTTTTATCGGCACCATAGCCGCGTCGGGCAGGTTGATCAACTCCCTTAGCTCTTTTGCGGTGAACGCTGCCTCGAGCGGCCCACGGCGCCCGAATATCGAGACGTGTCCGACTTGCGAGCGGTTGAGGACGTCGAGGACGGGTGCGGGGACGTCGTATTTCGCGAGGATGGATGGGGGAGTGAGGAGCATGCGCGCGACGTCGAGAGAGACGTTGCCGTTTCCGATCAAGGAGACGTGTGTAGTGCGGTCGAGGGGAGGGGGAGGCGGCGCGGAAGGGTGCTGGGTGTACCAGTGGACGAGGGATAGAGCAGGTGTGCAGAAGGACGAGGGGGCAAGAGAGGGGTGTAGTGTGGGGAGAGTGCATCCTGTGGCAAAGAGGAGGTGCGTGTAGTTTGCGAAGATCGAGGTTAATGGTAAGTTGAGAACGTGCGGTATTGGGGAAGGGGTAGATGGTGACCCGATGTTGACGTTCCCGAAGAATTTGAAGCGCGGGTCGGTAGCGGCTGCATCGAATTTATGAGTACAATTCTACTATACGGATAAATACTATGCTGTGCGAGACGATACTGTGGACGAACCTTGACTTCTGGATGATCTGGCGCAACGCCATAGCGCACGAGCCCATGAGGTGCCCACAGGCGATCGAACATGTGTATCCGGAAGGGATTTGAATTCGCCGGAATGAGTGAAAGCAAACGCGACGCGACGTAAAACGCGGACGGCCCGCCGCCTATAATTGCCAGCTTCATGGGCGGCATTTCTAATAAGAGACAAACACGAAAACTAAGCAAGGCCTAAGAACGAGTCATCGCAGACGGTGGTAGAAATTTAGACGCCTGTGTGACGGGGTTGCTGACAAATAAGTGAGATACTCATCGGGATATATCGTTTCTATCAGAGAAGCTGTCACTAGCCCTCTTAGCTCAGTGGTAGAGCGCGTCACTCGTACTTTCCGTACATGACGAGGTCAGTCGTTCAAGTCGGCTAGGGGGCAATCTGGACTTTCCCAATTTCTTTCTTCTTTTTATTGCAACTCCTTCTGGACATTCTGCGTCGACAAGCCACAGCTGTAAATGGATCGTCTATTTGCATTGACCAACTCTACCATAAACGTCACTTCTGCTCAAAGCCACAATGTTTTTTAACCTTTCAAACTAGCTTGTGTCTAACCCCATCGTCCTCCATTAAATTGCTCCCCCACTATGTCGGTACAAATGTACATATACCTGACCCGGACATTATACACGTGATCAGCGTCCAGGAGTCGCACTTTTTTGTAGTTGCAATTCCTTAGTTCGATTCACTTTGTTCTTCCTATCGACATCGTATTCCTAATAATCAATACAACTTCGTTTATTTGTCCTCGACGTATCGCATTGCAAAGTACAGTCAGTGCCTAACAGCTGAAGCATGGCTTGGAATGTAAGCTATACATAACAAGGACCCCTCGGGTGACTTAAGTCCGACGAGTCATTTTTAGCGGATTGATGACCCGATGGTCTTCCTGAGATGAGGCAGCGACCCTCGAATGATCTTCGTCGTATGGGCCAGCTGGCCTAAGGCTTGCATTGTCACGACCTCGGTATGTGACCACTCCGAGTGCGGAACGGAGTTTGGTCCCTACTGAAATTAAGCAGGAGCATAAGGGCTCTGTGGTCATCCAGGAGGTCTAGGTGGACCGTTTGAGCAATGCATCAGCATTTTCTGTACGTTTTCGAACATATTGTCAGAATAATGTTATAACTCTTCCGTTTAATTCTTCCATTACTTGCATCATCTTGGAATACTGAAATGTATCCCCAGCTTGATTATGGCATCTCTTGTAGTAGTAGCAGCAGCATCGCATGAAATGTCATGATTAGAAACGGGCTTCACTCGAGCGAGTAGCGCCCAGTGCAGGCACTCAACCGAATTGCTCGTAATGTTGCAAATCAGCATTAAGGTACGCCAATAAATTGCTAACCCTGCACCTTCGAATACTGTAACACTTTCTAGCCATCATACTTGTAGACGGAGCTTTTGGACATGAAGACAGTCTTAGAGTACTGTATCACGTTTTTAAGAGGATAATTAAATCAGGGAACCAGTTGAATGTGGCGCAGCTGAAAATTCACTCTACGGGCAAAACAAATCAATAATTGTGTCTCTCATGAAACGCAAAAGAAAAGGCGAAATCTCTGGAAATAAAGCGAATCGCTGTGTGCTGACCTTTTCTCGGGAGAGAACTCATGATTTCGAGTCTTGTCGATGACTTTAATATCTAGACCACGCAAGTCCTGTGATGTTCTATGCCAATGTTATCATCAATCAAGTAGGGCAAGTAAATGCCGAATTAGAAAGGTCTGCGAGGTTTCAAGTTTAAAATCCTTTATGCGGCAATGTCCTTTCCAAAATCTTCTGCGCCCTCCCACGCTCCCCAGCATCCAAACGCGTTAGCAAGTCTCCCCATGTCCGGCTCCAGCGACGTCCGTCGTAAAGGTCCAATGGGCGGCTCATTGTATAGATCGTGCAGAACATTTTCGACGGACGTGGATGTCATGAGTACTAGTTTACCCCGCGTTGGGTGGATAATTTGCCGTATTGTCTTGATTATCTTCTTGTTGGTGATCTGTCACGTTTTCGGTCAGCCGTTAGGCGTTATAAATGAAGCTGATGCCTACTTCATTCAAGAAGGGAGGATCGGCAACGACGACGTCCATAGCTCCACGTAGATGTTCTGGGAAGATGTCCGGCTCATCGAGGTCGTAGTAAATGAATTTGGTTGGTGCAAGAACGCTAAACCGTTTGTCATATTCGAGGAGTCGTGCGCCGTCTAGTGGATTCGTGTGCTGGAACGCTACGAAAGCGGTTGGACAGCACATGAAGGCTATTTTTGAAGTCGGTGTACATATCGACCGAATGGACCTCGCAAGTCGGGTGGCATACGAAGTTGAATACCTGAAAAGCATCGTAAAGGCGTCAGTAAATTATATCGATTAACGACTTCAGAAAGCAAGCGAGTCTGATGCGAATCTGCACCCTGTACAAGCATCATATGCGAGAGAGAAAGCCAGCACACTCACCAGAATTGGCTGAGTTGCCAGTCTTCTCCAAATGCCAGACGATATTCGTCAACACTCATCATCGGAGGATCGGGTTCCTCGATATCCACGTTCAAGTCACGGCTCGCGATGCGTGCGGCAGCTTGCTCGGCTAAGTCGTTGAAGCGTTTTTCCTCCTCTGCTCTGGACGTCAGGAATTCCTGTAGAAGGGCCAGTGTGTCCGAAGATAGCTTTGGTGGTGAGCCTGATGGGCTTGAAGTCGTGGAGACTGAACGAGGTGATCCTGATACACGTTCCATGGTTATTAAGTATAAGCTAGTTGTTACGCCTAGAGTTTTTGTGATACTGTAAGCCGGCCGCAGAGATCAGTGCAGTTTCTTGAGATCGTTGAAATATTGAGATTAGATTAGATCAGTGCAAAATCATTTACAATCTTTCCACCCTGATCTAACCCCGCAATGGCAACAGAACGAAAGATCGTTGTCCTTATTTCTGGTTCAGGTGTGTTTATTATATGTACGTCTTACTACAGTCAGCGATAACAGAGTATTGATTTTTAGGTAGCAACCTACAAGCATTAATAGATGCTCAAAATACACCTTCACTACCTAATGCCCGAATATCCTTGGTTTTTTCTAATCGGAAGGCTGCATACGGTTTAACCCGCGCCACGGAATCAAAACCATCGATTCCTACATCCTATCTGGCATTACAACCATATCTCAAGGCTAACGCGGGCAAGACCCGGGCAGACTACGACACTGAAGTCGCCCGCATCGTGCTGCAAGATAATCCCGACCTCGTCATCCTAGCCGGGTTCATGCACATCTTCGGGGAGGGTTTTCTTGAACGGGCGGACGGTCTGAAACCCCTTGTGGATGGCGAACAGCCGCGGAGACCTGTGCCAGTTATCAATCTACACCCAGCCCTCCCAGGAGCTTTTGATGGAGCGCATGCGATTGAACGGGCGTACGAGGCGTTTCAGAAGGGAGAGATTGGGCGCACGGGGATCATGGTGCATCGCGTTGTGAAAGACGTTGATCGTGGCGAACCGATAATTATAAGAGAGGTGCCTATTGTGAAGGAAGAGCCCATCGAGGCATTCGAGGAGCGTTTGCACAAGGCAGAGCACGAGATCATCGTACAGGCAGCAGCAAAAGTTCTGGATGGGAACCAAGTGCGATAACCTTCTCTAGTATTATTGCGACGATTATCCATTGACATGTCTCCAGTCCTGAGAACACTGATTGATAAATAGCATGTGTGATGAAAATCTAAATGTGAGTTTTCTACACGGAGATCTATATCTTCTTAGTGATTGGAATTTTCCCAGCTCGTCATTATCGTCATAATAATCTTGCCTTAAACCGCGTACTGCACAGAATCATGCAGCGCAGTGGCCCGAGTGCAGTATTATGCGTCAGTATTTCAGGCGGTACAAGGGAATCTGACAAAAACAGTAATGGAGGGCCTCACGATATTTATCAGCTATTCTCAAGAACAGTCCTTATCTGAGCATAAGCCGTGCAATTAAACCAAACCTGCAAATTACTATCTCATCGCATTCTTTATTTAGATAGAGGCAAAAAAGGAGATGGAAAAATCAACGAGTTAGACCAAGACTGATAGGCAAAATCAGATATATACAGTAAAAGGACAGTATTCGAGATGTAGATCAAGACTGACGTAAGGACTGGATGGGACGAGCGAAATTAGATGAGCAGATGTCCCGATGCCCGAGAAATAGAGCACGCGTCCCAAAAGCCAATGTAAAACGAAAAAGGAAGTCTAATTAGAAGAGTCCTGAGCACGGCGATGCAGATTGAGAATATAGAATATTGGGTGTCGAGGTTGGCTGTTCAACGCGAAAGACTCGACAGGTGCGGGGTAGAAGAGAGATGGATACAAGAAGGGTCGACTGGCATGACATATCAGAAAGATACAATAACTTCATGAGTTCATGAAAAGTTCGCGAGATATGATAGGAATTGATACACTTTATGTGATCAGGGCAGGTTGGAAATTCATGATCTCCTCGTACAAGAGGTCCTTGAGTTGATCGCGAGTGATGTCATCTTTGTGTACTGCGGGAACCGGAAATATCAGAAGAGATCCATCGAAAAGAATGAGAATAACTAACGATCGAATTCAAAGAATTCGGGATCAAGAGGAGGAGCTCCGGGTTCGTCATCAGGATCATGCTGCGTGATACAAACAGGTCAGCCAAGTGACTAGCAGAAAAGAACGAGTATGTACATAAGCCTGAAGATAAGGATGGGCTAATGCCTGTTCTACGGTCATGCGCTTCTTAGGATTAAAAGTCTATTCATATCTTGTATCAGTCAAATGGCCGTCAATATCGTGAGATCAACATGCCAAAGTCTTTGTGAGGAAGTCTACAGCATGTGAATTGGCATTGGGGAAGAGTTGTGCGAAAGGGCGACGCTTGCGGAAAGGCAAGGCACGGATGTAATCTCTTGAACGACGTGTCGAGATCGCGTAGAACTCATCGAGGGTAGGTGTTCCAAGTACATCAAGGATAAGCGTGAGTTGGTGGTGATAATCGCGTCCCGGAAACAGTGGTTTGGAAGAGAGCATCTCCGCGAGTATGCATCCCACGGACCATATGTCGATTGCCTGCGAATTGTGTGAATGAGTTGATTAAGAGTTTGAAAGAAAGATGCCCACTTTTGTGTACTGTTTAAAGGTGAGCATGATCTCAGGCGCGCGATACCATCGCGTCGCAACATACTCAGTCATGAACCCAGTCTCGGTACCCGAAGGCTCAGCGGTTTTCACCGACCGCGCAAGTCCAAAATCACAAACCTTCAGATCACAATTGGCGTTAAGAAGGAGGTTCGATGGTTTCAGATCGCGATGAATCACGTCGGCAGAATGAAGAGCCTTGATGGCGCGTAGAGTTTGATAGACGAAGTACTGAGCGTGATCGTCTGAGAGGTCTTGTGTCCTGATAACGCGATGCATGTCGGTCTCCATCAGCTCTTGGACCACTATTCCAATGACCGCCAACATTGTCAGTAGAAGATTAATTGATGAGATGCCGATCCACGTACAATAGACCTCTTTGAAATGTTCTCTTGAAGGGGGCTTTATAATATCCAGGATAGATATGATCTATGAAAGCCATGGGGACCGTCAACATAACACACGAAAAAGGTTTTCGTAAACCGTACGTTTTCGCTAACACCAGCTTGACTGAGGAATTTGAGCAATTTAAGCTCTCGAAGCGTCCGAATGCAGAACATTGAATGGTCAAAGGGCGAGATCTTCTTGATTGCAACCTTACGATCGCTAGGTCGATGTATCGCCGAGCATACTATCCCATATGCACCTTCGCCGACAACATCGAGAACTTGATATTGAGTACCTTGACGAGCAAAACATCAGGGGGGGTCGTCAAGATGCAGATAACGACTCTGTTCGTTCTCACCAACGTTGAACCTTACTTTCCTTGGTGCTGCTTGAGTTTTTGCTGGCGGCTGCGCCTGGCGTTGGGGTTCAGCAGGCATCGTGAACAAGGTGGAAAGAGTGGGATGGTGGTGGAACAAGGACAAAATCGGACAAAAGATGAACAATAGATGAACAATAACAGCGATCTATATGAAAAGGTGTACCTCTCATAATTATTATAAGCATTGATAGATCACTAACAACAACAAAACAATACCTTTTGAACTCCTTATGGCTCCTTCCTTTGTTGTCCTTAGCCGATGCCGTGCCCGGCAACCGTGAGCGTTGCCTGGGCAATCTCCATGGCGGTTCTGTTTCTGTGTCTTCGTTGGCAGGCAGATTGGACCTATGTCGTATTGTCTTTTCCAAGTTCCTTGATGTTATGCAATGTCGGCAAAGTTCTGACCTCGAAATGACTCTCCGCTGACAAAACATATCCCGCCAGTCCTTCGGTCGGTGAACGGATGAACCTTTGACCCTGTCAGCGAATCATGATATCACCACCGTAGAAGATACGTATTCGAAACTGTCTGAGCAGTCGTAATGCACAAAGGAGCATCGGTATCTTTCTATAAAGGATGAAACTGTATCGGCAAGGCTGGGACACCTGTCATTGCCTTCTGGAACAGTATCGACTCCCATCAATCATCGTCCAGCGTAACAACGGTGGACCAGAGACTGATTAACGCTTCGTGCCCGCAATTCACTGTTGCTTTTGAGTTTCCTTGGTACCATATCGGACTTTGTATTTGTGCATATGTTCTTGAAGTCGTGGACTCGTCGCCTGAGTTTTCTTGTAATCCAAGTTAGCCAAGCTCTTGTGGGGTTCAACGGATCTCCAAATCGATCGAGTGCGGCACCGTCCTCGCGTTCTGTTGTTTCTACCAATATTTAGACCGGAGTTACTCTTCTGTTCCTTGTCGAAACACTCCTTGACGATCATATTTGACTATATACTGCTTAGGATCGTCTAGACTCACTTCACCATATCAGATGACTTTCCTCCTCTTACATGGATAATTGGTGCCTTGAAAGATTGTGTGTGCTTTTTTGTTGCCACTAAGCGAACCTGGTTGCCACACTGTAATTCCGAAAGTCTTTGATTTCTAATGATAGACCTAAGAACATTTTGGAGTTTTCCTATCCCTAGTCATGAGAATGTACATATTATCGCGTATATGTTTGCTGGGAGGTATCACACGAGTTCGTCGATTTTGAGCGTTTCATGATAACGATAGCAAGCCGTAGTCTTATCTAAAGCTTTGAAACAGGCTTAATGAACTACTTATTCTCTTTCCTTCAAAGGAGTAGATTAGAACCGGCAGAGTAGGATCAGGTTGGTAGGCGCATATCTCAAAATCACACCATTTGATGCAGATTACTGTGATTGATCTCACTTCAAAATACTGCAACGAAATGGATGGATACAACGGTGTGCCAGACAGGAGTTTCATATAGAATGTCTGCGGCTCGTGGTCGCCTGGTGGACATTGCAAAATTGCCTCTGGTGAGTCAAGGAGAACGTATTGTTCTCCCGGATCTCAAGTAGGGCGATTCAGCCCATAATAGAAGGAAGACTAGGTAGTCAGAAATTCCAGAGCCGTTCGAGACCTATGGATAACGACATGTGGAAGCTTCGTGCATAGGACTCACTCGATCAGCGTAGGGATAAAGTACGCCAAATGGCTTGAAAGGGTATATAGCAGGATCAACAAAAGACCGAGTTGATGCTTTCTATCCAGATGTTTTCAGAGGTTTTCCAAGCAAAAAAAGACGAGCAGCAGTACAATTGTCACCATGTTGAGTTTGAATAAGTCAAGGTCCACTGCCATGGAGCAAGCTTTTATCATAATAAGTCCTTACCTTTCGAGGCTGACGCGCTGACGTGTTAATTAGGAAGATTGTGGCTGTGCAGAACGTCACGCTGGGATACATTCCTCAAAAGGTGTGACGTGTAATCTCCTTTGCTGCCAGCCAGCTCATTGTCTCCATTTTGCAGGAGTGGAAATTTCTCTGGCTTAATGTAAGCTTTAACCTTTGAGTTCAGCAAGTACACTCACGAGTTGCCTCCTACCAGTAGAACATTTCGTTGAATAATGGAGCAACAACAAAAAGCACCCCCTGAAATAAAAAATGCTGCTCAGTTTCTGCGAGGAGCTTTAAAGGCTCGAGTAGGAGCTTTGAATGGAAAACGCCTTGATTACTTCAAAGGTATGTCACGTTCTGGTCGCGTGTTGGGTGTCTGAAATCATCGATTGGATAGGCAAATCCGCCATAAAAGCACTCCTTTCACCTGGGTATCAGAAGGTCAAAGACGTCCCTCCAGTACAAAACGAAGAACAGGCCATAACCGTGCTCTCAGCTGTGAACGCATTTGCCTTCTTCCTCCGAGTACAACGTGGCGGTCCGTCAGGTTCTTCGAGCTCATCACCGAAGATTCTACAAATCATACAAGAGCAAAAGTTTGTGGCTGAAGAGTACTACGTGTGGTTTTTTGAAGGTTCGCAGTGGACTACGTATGCTGGCGGCATTCTCATGGTGGCGATCATGCTTGCTGGTGTCATGTTCCCTCTGTGGCCCCATATCATGCGCCTCGGCGTGTGGTACTTGAGTATTGCTATGCTGGGTCTCCTCGGTTTATTCTTTGCCATTGCCATCGTCCGCCTCATTTTCTACGTCATAACGCTTATTGTCGCGTCTCCGGGCATTTGGATATTCCCGAAACTTTTTGCCGACGTTGGATTTGTACGTCTTTTTCCCTTGTTTCCCTTTAAGCACCGCTTACACGTGTGCATAGGTTGAATCATTCATCCCTCTATGGGAATGGGATCTTCCTAAAAAGAAGACAAAGAAGTCCAAGAAAGGCGATAAGACCGAGAAGAAAAAGGGTAAGGCAGTATCCACCAATGGCGATGGAGGAGCCTTCATCGAGGAGGTGGAGGAATCAGGAGATTCGCGTCCACACAGTCGTTCTGCTAGGGTGGAGGATGCAGAGGATGAGGATGCTTAGGTTACTAGATGCATATTTGTTTGGGCATTTTCCATTATATTTATGAACTCCTTTATACAGCCGAGAGCAATAAATCCGTCCGAATAATCTCCACATCGATGCCTCATACCTTAGGGTGGAGGATCAGCCGAGGCCCCAAGCTCCCTTAGAGCTTGCTCTGCATGTTCAATGCCACTCTGAAGTCCAATCGATTTCGATTGCTTTAGACTGAGCGCTAAAAGTCTCTTCGCCTCCTGGTTGTCACCGGCCATCTGAGATTACATATTGAATGAAATATGTGTGAGGAATAACTGGGCCACTTACCCGACGCAAAGCTGCAACATTAAAGAGCGCAACAGCGAATGCGAGCTCACAGGTGTCATTAATGTGAGGCAACTTTTCTTTTGCCCTCATGGTGATTTGCAGGCCTTGAAGAGCCCAAGCTTCCGCCTGATGAAGGATTTCTTTAGTAGGTTTGGATTGGTTGCGAATGATGAGTTCAGATAGGTTAGCCATCAATTGTGCCCCTGGTATTTACAGAATGTCAAAATACAGCATTAACGGATCTTGAAAGAGTATATTGCACCTCTGCACCTTTCATCATCGGTCGAATCCTCGGGTGATGGCGGAACAAGGAGAGATATGGCTTGGAGGTAGAGAGGCATAGCAAAGCTAGTCTATAGTGAGCATATGCTTTGACCGATTAAGATAAACGCACTCCACTCTCCCTGCTTCTGCATAAAAGGCGCCCAACGCTTCCAGCGGAGAAGCAATATCTGTTTTAGTAGCCCATGTAGGAAGCGAGAGCTCTGACAGCATCGTTCGGGTGTCAGGATCGCGAGGTTGCGAACGTGTAGTTTCCAATGCATGGCTCAGGGGATTTGCTTGTTCTGAACCTTCTGGCTGTTCACCGAGTCGGAAGACAGACTTCAATATTGCCTCTACTGCCCAGACAAGATAACGCTCTTCATCCTCCCTTCTTCCCAATTTGGCAGCCATTTCTCCAAGCTTGTAAGATATAGCGATTGCTCGCAGTTTCTCAGGCCCGCTCAATTCTTGCTCCATTCCAGCTTGCTGTAGTTGCTCAAGAGATTCGAGATATATGTCATACGCCTTCTCACAGTTCCCATCGGCTTCCAAAACGCTCGCAAGGAGAACCGCAATTCCAGAGGTCTTCAAGTAGGGCTCATCCTTGAAAACCTCGACGGGAAGAATCTTGGACTTCTCCCATGCTCTAGCTAGCATGCGTCAAAGCATGGTCATTACTCGGACGATTATACGAACCTTAGAAGGAAATTTGTGCTGAGTTTAAGGTCGCCCTTGTCCCTAGCCTTGAGGCCACTACGAAGGTCTGACCTTAGTTGTGTTGGCCATAAAGTCATCATCCCATAGAAATGATATCTAACAAATAAAAAAGGAGAACCGGTAAATAAGCGCTCGAAAGGCAAAATCTTACGGAACGTACATGCCATATATTGTTGCTCCAAACCCGACGGCACAGAATACTTTGAAGAGCGGCCGTAGTGAACTGCGAGACGAAGGCCCAGATTCAAGGTTTTCTTGACTATACGACCTATTCTGAGACTTTCGAACCTCCGGTATGTTTCCACGCAGAAAGACCGCTCGTCCACAGTTCAGTGCAACTGTCCCTCGACTACTGGTAGTCAGTGATCCTAGCCGTTTTATGGAAAGACTACTTGAGCTCATCTGTGATCTATAACCTCAGACAAGCAGTACAATGAGGATGTAGCAAGAAATAGTAAGTCTGGAAGGTCCGCCTAAGTCTGTTCGTGGGGGACTAAGAAATTCAAGTTCTCATGGTGATTATATAATCTCATCAACGCGTTGGAGCGCGTGCGCTCCAAGCTCATAAGCTGCAAGGTGTAGCGGCGACAAGCGCCAGTGCTAATGCTCTGCGTGGGTGACTTCGATAGG
>QFEW01005923.1:6389-32778 GCA_003316525.1 Termitomyces eurrhizus | reverse complement strand
GTAGATCTCAATCCTGAACATAGGCCTTTAAATGAGGCTAGAGCTGAAAGGATCTTACAAAATTGGGAGCAGCAATGTTTAGCTGATCTTGAAGAGGATTTTAATGATTTGGATCCTCATGGATTAGAAAATATCCATGCAGCTTTTGATGAAATGCTTCAAAATCCTTTGGAGTATTTGGAACATCCCATTGACAATGAGATTGATCCAAATCCACTGGATAATTATAGGAATGATCTTGCTGAGAATATAGAGGAGGACTTGGAGTATGTGGATCCACCTGGAGATAATAGACAGCAAAATCTACCAGCACCTCCTAACTTGGAGTATGTGGATCTACCTGGAAATGTCATGCAGCAGAATGTACCAGCACCTCCTGTCTTACAAAGGATTCAAGAACCTGATGATGTTCAGCCTAGAAATGCTCTTCCAACAGGAAGACAGCATTACATAGATGGATCCCCTTCACACTATCTTGGTTCTATGGATGTTGCATGCCCACACTGTCATGCTCTACATTTTGATGCTGAAAAGCTCTCCAAGTCTACTCAACGTAATCCAAAGTTTGGCATGTGCTGTTTACAAGGGCAGATTGATTTGCCCAGACTTGCAGATGCTCCACCAGAACTGCTTAGCTTACTCCAAGGCTATCATGCTCTTTCTGATGCTTTCAAAGCATCTATTCGCCAATACAATGCAGCCTTTGCATTTACATCTCTGGGAGTCAAAATTGACCATGCAATTACGAATGCTCCAGGACCATACAGCTTTAGGATTAATGGAGAGCTCCATCATCTGACAGGTGCTTTGCTTCCAACTGAAGGTGATCATCCTGTGTATGCACAACTCTACTTCTACGATCACAATCAACAATTGGCTTTTTGTCAGAGAAGCAATCCTAGATTGGATCCTCAGATAATGGCCTCTTTGCAGGATATGCTTCATAGAGTCAATCCCTTTATTGGCTTATACAAGCTTGCAAAGCAGATTATGACAGAAGTACCTGAAGGCCAACCACAAAGGCTTTCTGTTCAACTTAGAGCTGACTTTGGAGACCATCGACGCTATAACAACCCTAATGAACAGGAAGGAGTTGCTGCAATTATACCAGGAGATGGTTCTGAAGAATGATCGGATCACCGTGACATAGTCCTGCATCTGCATGGAGGTCAATTGAAGCAAATCAGCCATTTGCATCCCTATTATACTCCCTTGCACTATACTGTCATATTTCCAACTGGAGAACCTGGATTTCACACCGATATTCAATCTCAATTTGGACCAGCAGGAGAACAAAGAGCCAAAAATGTCAGCCAAACTGCATATTATGCATATAGGCTGCAGCAGAGAGCTTTAGAAGCTAATGCTGCATTGCTTTGGAGTGGCAGACTGTTCCAGCAATATGTTGTAGATGCATGGGCATCAATAGAACAATCAAAGCTCAACTGGGTCAGACAGAATCAAGAGAAGATTAGGGCTGAAGTCTATCAAGGAGTGGTTGATGCAGCTACTGGAGATGAAGACTTACACAGACAGAGCCAACGTGTGGTCCTCCCCTCTTCTCATGTTAGAAGTGAACAACATATGCAGCAACTATTCCAGGACTCTATGGCTATTTGCAGGCATTTTCATAAACCAGATCTCTTCATCACCATGACTGCCAATCCAAAGTGGCCTGAAATAGAAGAGGCTTTGCTAAAAGAACCTATGGTTAATGGAAAGAGGCAAACAGCTTCTGATCGTCCAGATATTGTTGCCAGAGTATTTGAACTCAAGAAGAATGCTCTTTTGAAGGACATAAAAGATGGTTTATTTGGAAAATGTGTGGCATTTGTCCATACCATTGATTTTCAAAAGAGGGGACTTCCACATATACATATTTTGATCTTTTTTCATTATTACAACAAGATCAAAGATGCAGCTCATGTGGACACTATTGTTTCTGCTCAAATTCCTGATCCAGTGACTCAGCCTCAATTGTATCAGGTATTGGCTTTGCTTGAATTATCAATGCAGTGACTGACCTTTGTTATTAGGTTGTTACTACCAATATGGTTCATGGTCCATGTGGAGCAGATTTTCCCAATGCCAAGTGCATGGTAGATGGCAGATGTTCCAAGAGATATCCCAAGAAATTTCAAGAGGCTACACAGTATGGTGATGATGGCTATCCCCAATATGCCAGACCTAACAATGGCCACTTTTTTGAAAAGCATGGTTGTCGTTATGATAATCGTAATGTTGTCCCATACAATCCATATCTCTCAGCCAAATTCCAATGTCATATCAATGTGGAAGTCTGTGCTTCAGTGGATGCAATCAAATACATTTACAAGTACATCTACAAGGGCCATGATAGGACAACTTTGAAGATTGCTAGGGAGGAGAGGGATGAAATCAAGGAACACTTGGATGCCAGATACATTTCTGCTCCTGAGGCTTGCTGGCACATCTTTGAATTCAACATGCATGCTGAATATCCTTCAGTGTACAGATTGCCTGTGCACTTGGAAAACCAGCATGAAGTCTATTTCTCAGATGATGAACTGATACAGGTGGTGGCTGCTAGACCTAATGCAGACAAGACTGCACTCACAGCTTGGTTTGAAGCCAATACCAGGTTTCCCAATAATAACACCACTTATCAGAACTTTGCAACCAAGTTTGTTTATGAAGCATCTAAACAGAGTTGGAAGGAGAGGCAGAGAGGGACAGCAATTGGAAGGATGTACTTTGCTTCACCAAGACAGGGAGAAAGGTTCTATCTCAGGATGCTCTTGACTGTTGTAACCAATGCAACTTCATGGGCTGATCTCAGGACAGTCAATGGCCATATCTATCCCACTTATCAAGAAGCATGCAAGGCTCTAGGTCTTTTGGAGGATGATGCAGAATGGAGGCAGTGTCTTACTGAAGCTGCTCCAATCCAACTAGGATCAGCTCTCAGACAGCTGTTTTGCACTATTCTATTCCACTGTGCTCCTGCCACTCCTGAGGCTCTATAGAATGAATTCAAGCATTCTATCTGTGATGATCTTCAACACAGATTGGAACATACTAGGCAGTACAGAGACCAGATTTTTACCAATGAGGATATTTATGACTATGGCCTTTATCTCATCAATGACACTTTGATGAATTTTGGGAAAACTCTGAAAGACTTTCCCAACATGCCAGAGGCTCAACAGAATTGGAACATAGTTCCAGGTAATTGACATTTGCATAAAAGATTGACTTGAATACTGATCATTCTTCTAGGCAATCGACTTTTAGAAGATGAAACTAATTATGATGTTGACGAGCTCAAGCAAAGAGTGGAGAGGAACAAGGCCAAGTTCAATGTGGAACAACTGGAGACCTTTGATGCTGTCATGAACTCAGTGAACAACAATTTGGGCAGGATGCTATTTATTCACAGTGCTGGAGGATGTGGCAAAATCTTTGTCTGCAATACTCTGGCTGCTGCAGTTCGTTCCAATGGAGATGTGGCATTATGTGTAGCATCATCTGGCATTGCTGCCTTATTGTTGGAAGGGGGTAGGACAGCTCATTCAAGATTCAAAATTCCCATTCCTGCTCTTGACACATCCATTGCCAATATCAAGAGAGGAACCCAGTTATCACAGCTCATACTTCGCACCAAAGTTGTTATTTGGGATGAAGTTCCAATGCAACACAAAAATGCCATTGAATCTGTAGATTGTGGCTTCAGGGACATCTTCGATAACAACATTTCCTTTGGTGGAGTTACTGTGGTTTTTGGAGGGGACTTTAGACAAACTCTTCCAGTGGTTCCACATGGACTCAGGCAGCAGATGACTGCTGCTTCACTCAAAAGGGGCTGACTTTGGGATCATATCCAAGTCCACTACTTGGTTCAAAATATGAGATTAGATCAGACTGCAGAGAATATTGCTCATGCAGCTTGGTTGTTGGATGTTGGTGCAGGGAAAAATCTAGGACCTGGAGAAATAGTCAAACTGCCTGAAAAGATGATCTGTGATGACAATTCTATCACTGGATTGATTTCTTCCACATATCCTGATATTGGTCATCCTCAAAATGATTAGTATTACCTGGACCGGACTCTGGCAAGAACTCAGATATAGAGAAGATCAATGCAGAAGTTCTAGAGAGGTATCCAGGGGAAGAAAGGATCTTACAGAGTGCAGATTCTGTTCTTTCTGATAACAGGAATCTTGATGGCCTTGCATTATATCCTGTGGAATATCTCAACTCTTTGAAAGCCAGTAGTTTGCCTTTGGCTAAACTGGCTTTGAAGATTGGAGTTCCTGTCATGCTCCTCAGGAATCTGGACACAACCAAAGGACTTTGCAATGGAACAAGAATGATTGTCACTCACATCAGCACTAGAGTCCTCAGATGTCATATTATCAGTGGAGATGCCAAGTTTGCAGGTTCAACTGTTTTGATTCCAAGGGTCAATCTAGATGCCTCTGAAGAGGATTTGCCCATACCATTATGCAGGAGACAGTTTCCAATTCGATTGGCCTTTGCTATGACTATCAACAAGTCTCAAGGGCAATCAGTCAAGCATGTTGGATTGGACCTTCAATCACCGGTTTTTACACATGGCCAACTCTATGTTGCACTTTCTCGATGCACATCAGGAGATCATATCAAAGTGATTTTGTCAGAAGAAAATACATCAAAAATGACTGCAAATATTGTGTATCAAGAAGTTCTTAATGGTTTACAAATGTAAGTATAATTGTTAATTATATACTTATTACTAACTTTATATTTTAGCATCTAACTTTATATTTTAGCATCTAACTTGATATTGTACATATAACTTGGAATTGTAGCATTATTTCTTGGGTTTACAAATGTGAGTGTGATTGTTAATTACTTACTTATTACTAACTTTTATATTTTAGCATCTAACTTGATATTTTTTCATACTGTACTAATAGAATATATATAATTTGGCATTGTAGCATCATTTTTTGATAAATGTGAAACTCTCTATTTGTTAACAACTTATGCTGGAATCAGTAAGACATAATGAAAGTAAGATTATGATAGAAGTTGAGTTACTAAGATACATATTTGGAACCTCTAACTGAACAAAGTGAGGTTGGGGTGGAGACTGAATTACTTATATACATATTTGGAGCCCTAACTGAACAAAGTGAGGTTGGGGTGGAGGCTAAGTTACTTATACATACTTGGAGCCCTAACCTCACTTCATTCGGTTAGGGTGGAGGCTTGCTACGAAATTTGTGCCGAAGGCACGAATCGTAGCTCATTCAGACAAGTGTGGTCCCTTCAGCACTGCTTTTAGACTGCTTACATAAGCCAGAGTTTGCCTTTCTGACTTCCAAAGTCCAGAGTCTTCCTGCCTTGTTTGTGCAGTTGTTTATTTAGGCAATTTTTGAGTTTTTAAAGTTTTGTTGTACTGTACAGTTGTTTTCCATGCTTCAGAGGCTGTTATAACCAGCACCTCAGACTCACCCCCAACCCCACCCCAGGGCCCCAGGCACACTCTGGACATCTGACTAGCACCAGCCCTCCCATGTGCTGGGACCACTTGGCACTCCAGCACTCTGCCCCACCATTCAACCCCTGATCATTGCTGGTGCCTGATGCCCCACCCCATTGTTCAACCACCTGATCATTGCCAGCACCTGATGCCACCCCTGATCAGCCCAGAAGGTGCCACACCCATACCCAGACTATACATTGCACAGGACTTGTATCCAAGCAATACACCACACAGGACTAGCCACATGGGATGCTGCTCCAGACCTCACTTGGTCAACCTGGAGCTTACTCAATGCAGGTATTTAACTCATAGCCAGTAGCTCATCACAGTAGTTTTGATATTGTCATAACTTCTGCCTTTATACTCATTTGTCTATCTTATACAACTTGCTCAATCTATTTTCTTCTTCTCACAAGTCTCCTGGTTCACTAAATCTCACTTTGATCTTCTCTTCCATCTCCTGATCTTAGTCTCTCCCTGATCACTTCCTCATTGTCTCTCCATCTCACCCAACTCCCCTTCACCATATCTCAGGCTTAGCCTGGGATCCTACTCCTTTGCACCTTCAAACTCTGGAGCTCACCCTGCTGCTGCTAGAGATACCCTGTAGACATTGAGTCCACCTAGTAAGGACCCACTTGCCATTGGAAGCCCCTGTTGTCAGCAGAACCTGACAGAGGCCCTAGAAGCATCCAACCTGGCATAGAGAATCTCTAGACTTGTTCTTCTTGGATTTTCCTCTGCCATGTGAGTAGTTATTATGATATTGTTGATATATACTCTAATATACTTTGGATCTCCCTCTGCCAGCTGTGTGACTGGGCCATAGCCTCCAGAGGTCACTCTTACAAATTGAGGGAAAGAAGGCCAAGCTGCTAAAAACCCTGTATAGTCTGATGCAGGGTAGTAGAGACTGGTTCTGGACCCTTGATAAAGCATACAAAGACTTAGGCATTTGAACTTCCTATGCAGACCCATGCATGCAGACAAGAATAAATGGAAATGCCCACACTGTCACAAATACCTTCACCAACAACATCTTTGGAGTCTCAACTAGCCAAGAGGAAGCCAAGAAAACTAAGCAGGAGCTCTTAAACATATATAACATAAAAGACCTTGGAACTCTCTCATTTATACTCAACATGTGAAACAATGTCAGTAGCTTATAGTTACACCACAGAACCAGATTGATATTCAATTCAGTCCTATGAGTAATGTAACAAAAAGCTACCTTAGGTAAGGTATCAGCAATGATTATATGTAGTATATTATATAATTTAGTAATATATAAATTACAGTGATACATACTACACGGTCTCATCTAGATCTACTGAACAACAAGGAGGTTGTTCAGTAAGACATAAAGTTAAAGTTAGACCTAGAGCTTGGGCTCTAGGTTACTTGGTTACATGCTCCCCTTTCAGACTGGTTACAGTCTCTAGAAGGGTGGCTTCCACAAGCTTCCCCACAAGACCAACAAGACATCTCTTGTAGTTTGTTAAGTGTTGATGTTAGCCAACAATAACTATAAGTAATGCTTGCCATGTTCATGCAGATGGCAGATGGTGTAGTTCACTCTTGAGAAAGGTGGCCATATCAAAGTTGGTGTTAGCTAAGGTAGACACTCCCATGAGAGGGGAATTCACCGACTGGTAGCAGTCCTTGATGTGGACCATGCATCTACAGATCATGGCAACAGGGTTCCATCCTAACAGGGTAATAAAATCCTTCCTCAAGGTACAAATGACCTTGAGTAAATTCTCACACAAGAAGTGCCTGAAGGCAGATTACATCATCCACAGTAGGGGTCCTCCAACCATCCCACTGCAGAATTGCAGGTGGCTCACCATAGATATCAAGTCTACAGTGCCATTTATTGTTGATGTCATGATACACATCCAATGACACATTTGGTGCCCAGAAACGGCTCTCCAGGTAGACCATACTAAAGGTATAGGCATGGTCTATCCATTCTACTGGCACACAATTTGCTAACAGGACTCTTAATATGTCGGTCTCACTGATGTTGGCCAACATGGAGTCTTCAAAATGGGGGGTCATGAACTGCACATCAGTCCATGATATCAGCACAAACAGCTGACTGGGGTTGGCTGCATTGTGGGCTTCAATAGCTTTATGATACATTCCAGGTTGAGCCACAATAAA
Organism: Termitomyces eurrhizus; assembly: GCA_003316525.1. Taxonomy (NCBI): domain Eukaryota; kingdom Fungi; phylum Basidiomycota; class Agaricomycetes; order Agaricales; family Lyophyllaceae; genus Termitomyces; species Termitomyces eurrhizus. The sequence continues at coordinate 25,103 of QFEW01005923.1, read as the reverse complement.
GGCCAGCACCCTGGCAAAGCAGCTTTGGGGTCACCCTTAAGGTGATACACCTTGTGTAATGGTGTGCCCCAGAAAGGTACAGAAGTGAGTATGGAACACATAGTCCATGGCAATGCCCAAGACAGCATTCATCATACCAGGGCACAAAAAATAAAGCATGTTCTGTGCTAGGTGGTCAAGGTCAAAGATATGTCAAATACCTTCTGAGTCAAATTTGGCAAGCATGAACACAGGCTTGCTTTCCTGCCCTTTCCATTGGAGGTACTTTTCAGGTGTAGGTAGAATGGCCAGGTCCATTTGCTAGTCATCAAGGTCAAGAGGAGGAGGATTTGTTCAAATTTAGGACCACAGACCAGCTCCATGAGTGCGATCCCTCCATGGTCAACTATAATTCATAGATATGCACTGGAATTTGTGCAGAAGGTAGTAGGCTTCAATGCAAAGTGGCAGTGCCTTCATCGTGTTTTTCACCAGCACCAGCAACTTGCAGGCTTCTTGGAGGTTCATGGAGAACCCCTGCAGTGCAGTTTTTGTCAAGAGTATTGAGGTATGATGATACCTCATTCCCTTCTCCTTCTCCTGCTCCTGGGCCCACAGTGCCTCATCTCACACAAAGATGGTGTTTGACAACTGTGAGTAGTAAAAATGGCATTCTAGCATGCCACCAAAGAACCAGTTGGAATGCTTAGTGGTGTTCCCCTCTCCAAACACTTCTAACCTATTGGGAATATGCCCCGTAGCCTGCTCTAACTTATTGCGGTCAATCTTGGCCTGCTTGTCAGCAGCTGCCTTGTGGTTGTGATTCAACTGCAAGTTTTTTTGTGCCACCATCTTTTCTTCTAACAGGGTATCCTCAGCACTCAGTGCATAATCACTGGCATTGCCATTGTTGGCAAGGCCCATAGCAGCTAGCATGGGAAGACAATTTTCCACCTTGTTGTCTGTACACAAGTCTTGATGAGGTGGATCTGGCACATATGACTGGTGTGGAGTTTTGAATTGTACTGCAGGCAGGAAAAACATGATTTTCCCAGCTCCTGATCCCTTTGGCACAGTGTCCAGGAAACACATTGTTGCTGCCTGCAAAGCCTTTCTCAGCTTGCTTTGCACAATAGATCTGATTGCATCAATCTTATCATTTCTGATCAAAAAATGACATCTGATCTGATACTGGTCCAGCCTAATCTTATCTAAGCACATGAGCACTTAGATAGCTGCCTTGGCTGCTGAACCCCTTGCAATTCCAAATACCAATCCAAAGCTGCCAGCTTTGAATATGTACTGAGTGACTCTCATGTTGTGTCTCCCACACTCCACCAAACCTTGAATTTGAGGTTCTTCCTGTTCAACCACCAAGTTTCAGTATTTCTTCAACAAACCACTCTTGTTCATCACTTGCTCCAAAGTCATATGTCTTAGGCATTATCCAATTTGGAAACAAGGCATCATCATTTGCCTTGTAAGGTCTGAGAAGTGAAACATGGAATCTGGGGACAATTCTCCTTGCCTGCAATGCTGCAGGCAATTTCAGCACATAGTTTGATGGTGCATGGGCTCAGCCTCTAGGATCCTATAGAGTCCAATGAATTTTAGACACAGTTTACTCACCCTCCTCTTGGAGAGGTTTAAATTCTCCATTGACAAGTACACTAACATGCCCTGCATTAGTTCTGGGTCTGATTTCCATCACTCATTCACATGCTGAGTCTGGAAGACTCATGCTGCAATAATAGCATTGTGTGCATTCACCAGATTCTCCAATGCTTGCTGCACAAAGTCCCTTATGCCTTTGGGCACCACCTCAACTCCTCTGAGTTCCCAGATCATGAAGGGCATGTACTTTCCATTTAGTTCAAATGGTGCATATCCAGTGGCCTCTGAAACACTGGCATTAATTGCAAACTTGGTTAGCAGGATCTTGTCAACCCAATCTTGTTAGTCAGGCCTCGTCATGTGGCACATTACCACCCAAAAGTGGTTAAACCCTTTGGTCTCTGGAAATGGTCCTACAAAGTCCATTCCAATGGAATCTCATGGCTTAACTGGGATAGGCAGGGAATGCAGCTTCTCAGCAGGCTTCTGGTTACTGGTTTTTGCCCTCTGACATGCAATGCATGTCTGGCAAAACTTCATAACTTCCATATACATCTGTGGCCACCAGTATCACTGCCTCAGGTACTCTAGCATCTTGCTGGCTCCAAAATGGCCCACCACATCATGAGCCTGCATAAGTATAGCAGTGATGAGGCTCCAATCCCATAGCAGACAGACTATGTCACAGTTGTGGATATCGTGCATCCACAACAGTTCTTTAGCATTGACCTATCAACCTTGAAGTGTAGATGGTTGTCTGAATGTTCCAACATCTCAGCACACAATGATTCCTTCAGATACAACTGTTTAACCATGGTTCTAAAGTTGTTTGTGACTACTGGGGGGGGGGCACATTGGCTCCTCCATGCAAGTTCAACATAATAGCAAGGGTTATTTCCCAATATCTTTGCCCTGATGGCTCCCACTCCAAGCCTTCTGATTGTAGACTTGGGCCCTACTGAGCCAGCCTAAGCTGCTCAGCTTCCATGTCCTGTGCTTCACGCCTCTCCATTATATGCCTACCTCACTGTAGCTCTCATGCTTGCATTGCCCAGAGCTCTACTACATGCTCCTTGACCTCCTTGTATTGATAATAGGGGAGGTTGTCACCTTGGGGATCAATGCATATATCTGCATTGACATACTCATAACTATCATGATACTCAATAGTGCTATCACTCTCAAAGTATCTCAAGAGACAGTCGGTGACTTTATTGAGTTTACCTTTGACATATGTTATGTCAAACTGGTACTGTGACATGTAGTCAATCCACCAGCACTGTCTGGAGGATAAAGATGCTTGAGTTTTGAAGAACTCCACCACTTTATGATTGGTGATGATGTGGATCTTATATCCCATCAGCTTGTCTTCCCACTTGAGGAGTGCCTCAAGTATTGCCAATGTTTCCAGTTTGTGCACCACATAATTCTGCTGTGCTGATGTGAACTTCTTCAACATGAATCCAGCAAGACAGCATGTTTGCTAAGTTTGACCTTGGCCATACATGGCCCTGAATCCAGTCTTTGAGGCATCACATATGAGCCATATAGGCTCAGATTGCCTTGGGTTGATGGGACAGATCACAGGGGTTTTTGAGCAGATGTGTTTTATTATCTCAAAGCATTGCTGATGAATGGGCCACTATATGAATGGTGCTCCATTCTGCATGATGGATATTAGCCGCCCTGTGTAAGTGGTAATATCAGGCAAACAATTACCTATATAGTTCACCAAGCCCACAAATCTCTGAAAGTCATTATACATTTGGGGCACTCTCCACTCACATATACAATCTATCTTGTCCTTGTCAGAGTGAATGCCCTGACTATCAATTTTTGTATCCAAGACAATTAATTGCTTCAGAGTAGAGCTTGCATTTCTTCCATTTGAAGTACAGCAAGTTCAACCTCAATTTAGTTTGAATGATGCATATTCAGTGGTCTCTGACACACTGGCATTCATTGCAAACTTGGTCAGCAGAATCTTGTCAACCCAATCCCATTGGTCAGGCCTGACCACCATCCAGAATATCTGAGCCACATTACAATTGGCTCGCTTAGTCTGCCCATCTGTCTGAGGGTGGAATGATGTGGACATCAACAGTCTCACTCCAAGCAACTTGTGCAGCTCATGCCAACATAGTGACATGAACTTCAAATCCCTGGTCACTCATGATTGAACTTGGGAGGCCATGAAGCCTCACAATATTCTTGAGGTAAATCCAAGAAAGCTCAGAGGCTTTCATTGTTGTGTGCACTGGAATCAAGTGCACTATGCTTGTCATGTGACAAATTATAACCCAAAGGTAATTAGATCCCTTGGCCTCTGGGAACGGTCCCACAAAGTCCATTCCAATAGAGTCTCATGGCTTAACTGGGATAGGCAGGGAATGCAGCTTCCCCATGGGCTTCTGGTTACTAGTTTTTGCCCTCTGACATGCAACACATGTCTAGAAAAACTTTATAGCTTCTGTGTACATCTGAGGCTACCAGTACCACTGCCTCAGGTACTCCAGCATTTTGGCAGCTCCAAAATGGCCCACCACCTCATGAGCCTGCGTAAGTATGGCAGTGATGAGGCTTCAATCTCGCAGCAGGCAAACAACATCATGGTTGCAAATGTTTCACATCCACAACAGTTCTTCCACATCTGTCTTGAAGCATGGGTGGTCATCTGGGTGCTCCAAGGCCTCAGAGCACAATGGGTCCTTCAGGTACAACCATTTTACCCTGGCTCTAAAGTTGTTGGTGACTGCTGGCAGAGGTGTACTGGCACCTCCATGCATGTTTAGCGTGTCAGCAAGGGTCATTTCCCAAAACCTTTGCCCTGCTGGCTCCTGCTCCAGGACTTCTGGCTGTGGACTTGGACTCTGCTGAGCCAGCCTAAGCTGTTCATCTTCTACATTCCACGCCTCATGCCTTTCTATTATATGCTGGCTGTGCTGTAGCTCCCATGTTTGCATTGCCCAGAGCTTTACCACATGCTCTTTGACTTCCTTGTATCGATAATAGGGAAGGGCATCACCTTGAAGGTCAATGCATATATCTGCATTGACATACTCATAGCTATCATGGTACTCAGTAGCCCTATCACTCTCAAAATATCTTGAGAGACAGTCAGCAACTTTATTGAGCTCACCCTTGAAATATGTTATGTCAAACTGGTACTGAGACATATAGTCAATCCACCAGCACTGCCTGGGAGATAGGGATGCTTTAGTTTTGAAGAACTCCAGTGCTTTATGATTGGTGATGATGTGGATCTTATACCCCATCAACTTGTCTTCCCATTTGAGGAGTGCCTCAAGTATCACTAACGTTTCCAGTTCATGCACTGCATAATTCTGCTGAGCTGATGTGAACTTTTTTGACATGAATTCAGCAGGATGGCATGTTTGCCAAGTCTGACCTTGGCCATACATGGCACTGACCCCAGTCTTTGAGGCATCACATATGAGCCATATAGGCTCAGACTGCCTTGGGTCAATGGGACGGATCACAGGGGTTTTTGAGCAGATGTGCTTGATCATCTCAAAGCATTGTTGGTGAATGGGCCACCATACAAATGGTGCTCCATTCTGTGTGATGGACATTAATGGCCCTGTATAAGTGGTAATATCAGGCAAACAATTGCCTATATAGTTCATCAAGCCCACAAATCTCTGAATGTCATTATATGTTCAAGGCACTCTCCACTTGCATATGTGATCTACCTTATCCTTGTCAGGGTAAATACCCTGACTATCAATCTTGTGTCTGAGACAATTGATTGTATCAGAGTAAAGTTTACATTTCTTCCATTTGAGGTACAGCAAGTTCGACCTCAGGCACTCAAAAATTATTTGCAGATGCTGCTCATAGTCCTTGATAGTATCAGAGAAGACAAATATATTGTCTAGGTATATGTGTATGAACCGTCTGATTATGTTTTGAAAAATGGAGGTCATTAACCTCTAAAATGTTGCTGGGGCATTGCAGTCTCCAATCTGCATGATATTACTAACATATGTTCTCGTAATTGATGAGAACACCATCTTATGGATATCACCCTCTTGGATCCATACTTGTTCATATGCATTTGTCAGGTCAATCTTTGACCTGAACTTGGCACATGCAACATCCTCCTGGATTACTTCCTGATCTGGCAATGGAGTCACATCCTTTACCATATTGTTATTTTGTTGTCAAGCATCTAATGCTGTTCTCAACATTCCATCTTTCTTGAGAATACACAACAAGAGTGCTGCCTGGGAGGCTGGTCTAGCCTTCCACCATCTAGCCTTCAAGTACCAGTTAGTCTTGTCTCCCAGCTGCTGCTGCAATGCCATCAGGCATTGTGGAAGGTGGTATCTATACACTTTAGTCTCATCAATAAGGTTGATTTCATGATTCACTTCTTGCCAAGAAGGCAGTTCCTCCTTGGTGCCATTTAGAATATCTGCAAATTCCTCCTGCCACTGCTGTCACAGGACAGGAATGTCCTCCAGTGTCAGCTCCTCAGCTTTACCCTTTTCTTTATCTTGTGTTGGCCTTTGGACAAGCACTGTTGCTTCCTCTTTTGTCCTCAGATGCCCATATTTCTCTCTGAGGGCTGCAATTCTCAGTTCACTTTTGTCTGGTATATGTAGATAAGCCAGAGGCAGCTGCTTCTGCCTCCTCACTATGACTAATAATCCATCAAAAATTATCTTGCTTGGCTGGGACACTTCATCATCAGTTGCCTGTTGATACTGTTCCCCTGTCACATTCCAGTGTGATCCCCTCCATGCATACATGGACGACACCAATTTGTTCCATTCTGGAGGCATGCAGGGATCAAATGCCCACTCAAATGTTGGGTGTGGTATAGGTCAATCCCAGATTGACCTCTCTATTAGCAATGACAACAATGTGTTGATACGTCTGCCTCACTCGAGGCAGACCCTAAAAAGCCACTAAATCCCCAATATACCCGTAAAAACGCTGAAACCTGTAAGCGTGAGTCGAAAACTGTAGACTCGGGGAGGCTCACCAAAAAGACCAAAACCCAAACTATAGAAAACAAGTCCCAGTCAGCTAGCGGTAAACGTGAGGCAAGGAGCAGGCAACGATCAAGAGTTGATGAAACGGCAACTGCCGATGAGTGGCAGTGCTCGGCAGAAACAAGATCTCGGATCAAAACACCGAGATCCCGTTGAAGCCTTGACGTCACTCAACAACTTGACGCACCAATTCCACACCCTCTTCGTCGACAAACCCACAAAGACGCCACAACGACTACCACGCAACTGAGCACAGCGCATAACGCAACGAGCAGCGGCAATGCCGATGGCAGCACGACCCCGGGTCATTTCCCGAGATCACTCCCATCAAGCGATCACGGATCGATCATGATCAAAACTGACCTTGTCGTTCCCTCTCACATCCCATATCCCGCTATCCGCGCTACTCCAATCCCACTGCCCAACCACGAAACAACGACAAAGCGAGCCCAAGAGAAGGAAAAGGATACAGAGGGACGAAAGGATAAGGCAAGGAAAGAAGTGGGACGGCAGTGGAGGAAGAATTAGCCAGGCAAGGCAACGGACAAACCATTAGCCACGACGGCAGCCCCGGTAACGCAGCAACCGGGGCCCAGAACCGGCACAATCGTGTCCCGGGCAGGAAACGACGAGACTACGAGTAAACACGGGAGAGCTGGCATGGTCCGTGCAACGAGGGGAGAGGTATAAAAGGAGGGCAAAGACGGGGGAGTCGGGCAAGCAATCACCTTGCCACGGCTCGGAGTCCCCAGGGAGTGGACATCTTAGGCCTTACGCATATCGATTCGCTTCGGGCTCAGTAATAATACTATTTTGACCCATTTTCGAGTGTGAACTTAAGTTTTACATTCAAAATAAATCAATTAAAAATTATAACATTATTACAACGTGTGCGCGCGTGTAACTAAAACCCCCCAGAACTTCGTGAACTGGAGTTTTATATTTAAACTAAGTCTTGTTCAATTTCACTTGAACAACTTAAAATAAATTAAAACTTACATTTCGCATCAGTGTCCACCCTTTCCTCTTCATCTGTAACAAGGTCCTTAACCTTAACTTTTGATAATGTTGGTTGGCATTTGGCTACCTTCTGAGGCTCACTATCCTCAGCTCTCCTACTTTTGGTTGCCACCTTACCCTGTACTTTGAGTGTCTTAGTCTTTTTGGGCTCCTTCTTTCCCTTCTTCAGAGTGTGCTTGTACTCTTCAACCTCCTGTTCCAGCACCATAAGTGCAGGGCTATTGCTCGGCAAGCTTGCCCCAGCTCAACCTCCTTCATAGTGGGAAATTGTTTCCCACCATATTAACAGTTTTTTTCAATGGCTCTGTGGTGATGGATCCTCCCATCCCCATTATCCAGAGCCACCCATATAGCTGGGATGGTCTCACCATCCACCACAATCTGATTATTCTTGAAGTCCAGAATAACATTATGTTTATGCATGTACAATGTCCTGACAATCATGTCATAGTGGTCAAAGTTTGCCATATCAAGATATTCCCAGCTCTTAGTCTTTGCACAAGCTATAGCCACCTGTGTTCTGAACTGGACAGTAGCATGACTGCCCACAGTTTCCAGCTGAAGAAGCAATGGCTCCTTCAGCTTGCTCATGTAGATATCGTGTACCTAACAAAACTGAGGCATTATACCAGTTGTTGTACTCCCAGAATCCCACAAGGTCCAAGCCTTGTGCCCATCAACTTCCACATACAATGTGGTAGAGAAATAGATTCTGCAGATGGAAATACACTGTGAAGGAGATATGGCATGCGAAGTAGATTCGACATGGACAAGAGGGAGTTTACATCAAACAAAGAGAAACGGGAAAGTAAAAGGGTGGACAAAAAGTTGGATGGACAGATTGGGAAATCAAGGGTATGGATATGGAAAGAGGGAAATAAGGTTTGTAATTATGAGACCAACCAGCAGTCAAAATGTAAATATGTGAGGAAATCAACAATGGGAGGCGTCTGGGACAGGGATTGGCAATGCAGAGGTCCTATAGAATAGGTATAAAAAGGCAGCCTTAACAAATAAAAAGACAGGTTTTCATACCCCACTTTTCTGGTCTGAGTTTTGTCTTTGGCTGCTTGGGACTTCTCTCAAAACTTTGACCCTCTATTGTCTGATATCTCAATCTGGTCGATTTCTCTGGCAACATTGACCTTGTTTTCCTTATCACACTCTGACTCCTCTTGCACAAGTGTACTCTATTCTCTTCTTGCAATATTTGTACCCTATGTGGGGACTATCACATGGCTACTTCCTTCTTCTTTTGTCACCTACTTGTGTTCTGACCACAGGAAACGACCGACTACCAAGGACATTTCCTCAGTAAGAGTATCCCTCTTCCACAACAACATGAGGCATTCTTTGTCCTCTCTCTTCACTGCTGGCCTAAACAGCTTTTCAGGTGATTTGTGAAGGTGTACCTTATACACCTTCTCATTGGCTGCTCCTATTGGGCAGTCCATTTCACTGACCAGGTAATCCATCAGTGCTCCCATGAACTCCATTTCAGACTCTCAACCATAATAGTCATTATCATAGACATCATATATGTCTACCTCAACATATTCGGTGTCCAAGTTGTCCTCCTCCCCAGAGACCTTGCCCATCTCTGTAACCTTAGTATTGAGGTGCTCCACCTTGTTGTTATTGATGTCAGGCTCATTATCTGAGTCCACTTTATCCTCATCAGAGACAGTAGGCCAGTGTCAGCTGCCTTGCCTGACCTGCTCCCTCCTCTGGCTTGCCCTTCACCTTGCGCTGCACCAGCGGGTGAGAGCTCCTAAACATCAGCACTTGCCCCACTATCTGCTGTATCACAAGCTGTGGGTCCAGATTGTCAGCCAGGTCTTGCCATCTTGCCCAAAAGGTGCCGACCTTCTGGGGCTCCAGTCTTTTAATCTGATGCACTATAGGCTGCATCTTGGCACGGTGCAGATCAGAGTGCTGTGCCACTTTGCACAACTGTTTATAGCAGAGTGCATGCACAACAAATTCCTCCATGGAATTTACTTCAGGGGAGAGTCCATTATTACAAATCAGGGACTCCCTCATTGCATCTGGAATACCTCTCAAGAACATATCTGTCATTACCCAGCTATCTGGGTATATAGACATATTCTGGGCATGATCAATTAAGGTATCATAGAAACCTTGGATGCCAAGTTTCTCCATAAATGTAGCATTGACAAATGCCTCCCATGCATCTTGCATAGTCAATGCACTGACAAAATGGTTATATAGCTCAAGGATGACATCCTTGAACATCCACTGTTGTTGTGCTCTGTTATAGTGGAGAACATGCTGCCAGAACCAATTCTTGGCTGGCCCATCCAAGAACTCTGACAGCACAAATACATGTTCTCTGTTTAAGCGGTCCCCTCCATACTGGCATGATGCCAGGTGATTACATATATCCATCATCCAATTCTCCAAGTCACTGAACTTGGATTCTCCTTAATATAGCTGGATATGCTTGGCTTCTGCTTTACGTGGCTTGATACCCTCCAGTAGCCACAAGGGCATGCCTACTGTGTCATCAATTATACTGCTGAGGTGCTGGTGCATATTATTATTGTCCACCTTAGTCGCCTCAGTTAACCCTGGTGTCTTATTCCTACCCTTTGCTGGTGGGATAGTGGAGAACACCCACACAGGTCTTTGACCTGCACCATATGCTGGAGTTTCACCATTCCATTGTGCTGGTGACTGCCTACCACCATCTCCTCCAGCTCATTCAACTGGGTGTGAAGCCAGTGTCAGGGGACTCCTCATTTCTTCCTTTTCTCACTCCTTATCTCTTCACTCTCCCTTCATTCATTCTCTTATTTCTTCTGACATTATTTCATTTTACTGTTTCTATTCTTTCAACACTATCTATTAGTACTACTCTCAGCCCTTGAGGTGCTCTGGTTCTTTAGCTACCATTCAGACAAGTGTGGGCCCTTCAGCACTGCTTCCAGACTGCTTATATAAGCCGGAGTTTGCCTTTCTGACTTCTAAAGTCCGGAGTTTTTCTGCCTTGTTTGCACAGTTGTTTAGTTAGTCAATTTTCAAGTTTTTAAGGTTTTGTTGTACTGTACAGTTGTTTCCCATGCTTCAGAAGCCACAGAAGCATCCAAACTGGCATAGGGAATCCCTAGACTTGTTCTCTTTGGATCTCTCCCTGCCAGGTGAGTAGTTATTATGATATTGTCAGTACATACTCTAATACACTTTGGATCTCCCTCTGCCAGCTGTGTGACTGAGCCACAGCCTCTAGAGGTCGCCCTTACATCAACTAGAGTTTGATGTTCAAAATTCCTATCAGTCTAGATTTAGTTCTAGACTCATAATCCTTTTTATAGGCTGGAATTGAACCTTTCAGGTTCAAAAAAGTGAAACACTGTCAATAGCCTACAGTTACACCACAAAATCAGATCGATGTTTAATTTAGTCCTATGAGTAGTGTAACAAAAAAGCTACCTTATGTAAGGTAGCAGCAACAATTGTATGTAGTATATTATGTAATTTAGTAATATAGCAATTACGGCAGTACATACTGCAAAGTCTAGTCTGGATCTACTGAACAACATGAAGGTTGTTCAGCAACAACACGGTTAAGGTTAGACCTAGTGCTGAGGCTCTAGGTCACTTGGTTACACTTAGTGATGTCTAAGCTGCATGTTGCCTGCCATAGGTGCAAGGTGCATAGGTTCTGTAAACTGTGGCAAACAGGTTAGAGATGCTCAGATACTTAGCGACTATGAACTTAGTCAGCGCAAATGAAATCTGAACTATGAGGTGAACTGAGGGGTAAACAGGGTACTCTGTTCTGTGGTAACTAGTGACAATGGTAAGTATTTATACTGAAAACAAGTTCCCTGTTGCCAAGTAGCTAAGGGTCACCAAGAAGCAGTAAACTGTAGGGAATGCAATTACACATTGTGCATCAAACTAAATAATGAGAAATGAAACAAGAAAGCTGTCTGTCTGACTGAGAAGGGGCACCAAGAGACATCAGGTGCCAGGGTAAATGCCACACTGTCTGTTATGAGTAAATGACATTATTTTTAATTTGTAAGCACTGTCATCAGCTAGCTGTGCTATGTGCTGATTGATTGATGCTACCTGTCAATGCTTACTGATGGCATGATGCCAGCTGTCATTCCCACTGCCACTGGTGCTATCACTGATTGGATCTGTCACTTGCTGTGTGTGTCTGTTGAGTAAGGCCCAGAATGAATAAATTACGTGTGCCAAGTTTGATGTCCAGAGCTGATGCCTAGCCTGTGTGGGGTCCTATCACCAGGTACATGAGTGAAGGCATCTGGCTTGCTGGCAATGAGGCAGTGACACTCCTGAGACCACAGATTTCTCCCCTGGTTTACTACCAGGCCTCACTATGGACATTATCCATGATACAGATAGTCTACTCAGCATTCCAAAGCTCATGCTATTATTGCAAAGTAACTTTATCCTGCTTTGGCAGGGGCTGGTATGTAGATGTAGCTGGCACCTTTATAGCCTGTGAGACAGGTGGATCATCTGTATCTGGGAAAAGGAGCTTTGGATCAAGAGAACCAGTCATGAAAGCATGTTTTTGATGTGATGCCAATAGAAGTTGATAGTTCAATGAGTTGCCTAGTTGGTAACAAAGCCTAGAGTCTAAAGCCAATAGCAGAAGATTTTTTAAAAAAAAATGTAATCAGAGGTTATAAGCTAGAGCAGTCTTGTGTGGTTCACACAGTGCTAAATCAGACCACAGTATCAGATTTGACACGACTATCCATTACACTGATGCACCACACCATAGCAGAGAAATCCTTAGACTTGTTTTCTTCAGATGTCTCTCTGCCAGATGATTAGTTATGCTTCTTATTGATGTCAGTACTGTTCTAATATGCTTCAGATTTTCCTCTGCCAGTTATTAGCCACAACCTTCAGAGGTCATCCTTACAGTCTGTAGTATAGAAGTGATTGTATTCTGTATCTAGATTATAAACAGACTTGTAAGTCTTTATTTATGATACAATAAGTAAATGATTGCATTGTAGTCAGTATTTTGGGCTCATCTTCAGTCTGTAGTATAAAAGTAACTGAGAGTAGCCAACCCATATTCTAGTGTACATCTTCTAATTCCTTTGTCTGACCTCAACAATGTGGATGGCCAGATGTGATATATAGTAGTATAAGTGTGATGTAAAGAAATCAAGCACATTTTACAGTGGCATACCTACCAGATCACAATAGACTTACTCATTTTGGTGTCTAGTGCCCCAGAGCATGTTCCAGAGCATTTGACACCTGAGTACACATAGTTCAGCACTTGAGTCCACCTTGTAAGGGCATTGCTTTACTAGAAAGAACTCTGGATCAGCAGAGCCTGACAGTTATAAATTAAACTATTTAATACAATGTTCACAATTTAATTGTCTATCCAAGTTGAAAGATTGTGCCAAGCAACATCTGTTGGATGGGAGTGGCAGATGGTGCAACTGCCTGTTTGGTAAGTTGAGGTGTGGTGGCTGTGCAGGGGATATTAGTGGCTGATTGGATTTTGGGCACACCTCAGTCTATTTTATACAAACTGAGGTGTGTTAGGTTTTGCTTATATATTGGACACATACTTATGAGACCCCAGTTTTATTTCTGATAACAGGTATATAGATAATAGAGTCTATTTTACACAGACTGAGTCTTATTCCTAATAAAATCATATGCTTAGTTGGAACATCATTTTGTCTGTCATGCAAAAACTCCATCATTTCAAGTCTTTAAGCACTGCTGTTGCTTCAAAACATCAACCGTAAGTCAACAACAAGAGGAGGAAATTTTGCTTCTTTGAATTTTCCATCACATTTTGATAAAAAAAAAGCTTGTTTTGGAAGTAATTTACCAGTCTTTCAGGAAGAATATTTTCTTTAAAAATCAATTTTGTATCAAGTTTTTTCTAGCCAAGAAGTAGGAAAAAATATAATGCAAGATGAATACTATCATTCTTAAAGACTTGGAGCATGCCATGATTTCATAGCTGAGAAGAAAGTTTGATTGAAGGGGCCTTTTCTAAGCCATATATTGAACAATTTTTGTGGACAGATAACCCTGGCTAAACTTAGAAAAAAAAAATACAATCATAAATATGAATATTACCTAAACTAGAAGGAGATATTGGCATTTTATGTAAGTGCCTTTTGTTATGACTATTGTTGAAAGAAAACAAATAAAGGGGGTGGTTGACAATTTTTGTGAATAGGCACTCAAAGGCTGATGAGAAAAACATAGATAGACACATATAAAAGAAAACGAAGACAAAAAACACTTCGGGAATTCCCTGGGGTTTCTTGAGAAAACCTGTTAGAAACACGTTATGCATATAAACAACAGCTGAATCACACAAGAGCAAACACTTTCTGATTTTTGTGGACAAAAACTCCGTAGAAAGGCCTCGATATATATTCTGTTAGAACCCTAACAGACAAATCCTCAGTCCAGTGTAAGTGACTGCATTTTCTTTCATACCTAACAGACAAATCTACGTACAGATATTAGTATCACGTCTAAAAAAAATATTCTCGAGCTCACCCTCAGTCCAGTGTAAGTGACTGAGGGTATAGTCGACGTGTACGTAGCTATATATTAGATCATAATTAAACGTGTTGACCCTGAGTTACCGTGTTAGTCCGGGAGAGGTTGATGGTGTCGAACTACGGTGAGTTCTAACATATTCTAGATCTCGGAATAACGAGTGGGAAAAAAGACAGTCGGTAATGTTGATTTTCTGTCAAACATCAAGTTTAAGATTTAAAGGTCAATATATTGGTGGAATGTCCAGTGTCTAGCGTGATGTCCGGTAGACTGCCAGCCTTCCAAATCGTCGGAGACTCTGTTACTTCTACGCTGTCTCATAGAGTTCGATGACAGATGAAACTGCGGCATCTGCAGCGGCTTCGAAAGGCGCAACTTTCAAACGGATCTCCGGCTAGGATGAATGCTAGATTGATTCTTTGTGATGACAGAGACTAGGTCAAGGACATACGGAAACATGATCATTCAAAGAGGTTATAAATGCATCGCCGGCGTTCTTCACTTCTTCAAGTTTTTGTTTAATGAGGTCACCGGGGGCTGCGGAAGGCAGAGCTTGAATGGCTAGCCGGCGTGTAACTAGACCTTCAAAGCAATCAAATAACATAGGCTCCAAAATCTCAATGTCATTTAGTATCTCCGTCCCCTCGACATCGGAGAATTTGGAAGTTATGTTCTTATCGAATAAAGAGTTAGAATATAGATAAGAGCAGGTTGATATAGAACGACCAACGTTCATGATATATATCATACTGTTAGCGTCGTCAACTAAAGTCGTTGCAGAGCTATGGATAGCCTGTGAAAAGGAGTAGGATATGATTAACAAGATTGTCATGTGTAATACTAGGAAGTGAATGGTCCCAACCATGGCCTGTTCAACTGTGCCACCGCCCAGCATGGGGAAAGCCTGGATGGTGGCGTTGAGGTTCATGAGGTCGGGCTTGATCTTTGTGTCGAGGCTGTCCTCTATCATACTAAAGGTCTGAGCGACTGAAGTAGCGACGAAGCCGACAGCGATGAAGAGTGCCTTGAATTGCATAGTGGAAGTCCTGAGATGAAATACTTTAAAGGTCAGTAGTCAGACGACTGAGGGTGCAAGGTAGTTATGAAAACAGTATATAAAGAGTTTGTTGTTACGACATCGGAAAAACGTCGTAAGTTTTCATACGAGTGTCAAACTAAGATGATATAGGCAGTGTCTATGAGTGAGAACCTGATCTGCTATATTGGAATAGGAAGCTGCCTGCAGGCCAAGTCCGCCGTTGTAACAGAGCAGGCCCGCTTCAAACTTTAACCTCAAGCCGAAAAATGGGGTCTGAGTCAACATGAAGTTAACTTCGAGGTATAATCTTATCCAAGTGGAGTTTGGCTCGAACCGAAAGTAATCGGAAGATTGAGAGATGGGATGATAAATCGCGCGATCGGCTCGAAAACCGAGATTTGTGCCCACTGTACATAACCGCATTGTCACGGTTCTCCTCTCCAAGACGGACTTAGATCGAGACTTACTGAAGCAATGGAGGTTGTTCAGTTGGCCTGGGTTCCAATATCTCAATGTGACAGGACTGGTTTCCGACTCGGTCGTGTCAGTCTTAGAAGCTTATTTCAATGGAGATACATATACATATATTATATGACTAATGGTAGCCGCGTATAGTCGTTATCCCTGTTTCTATACCATTCTAGCACTCGGCTCCATTGCGTTGGCGTGTTCCGAAGTCTACTTTAGTAGACCGAGGTTTTACTACCTGCTTTGGCGCGCATTTTGTCCTCGAAATTTGTGCCCCTCACGTGACTTCAGCTATTGCTAGCTATCACTACTGGCGTGGGAACCTTTTCCGCCAGAAAAAGGGACAAAGATTCTGGAATCTTTTTCTCTAGGAAATATGCAGTGATATCTTGTCACCATCCTTTTGCACTTCTTGTAATATTTAATTAAATGAGTTTATCTTCCAAACATGCATTGAAAGACTTGACACATTTCTTTCTATGTTTACCTTCACTAATTCATTTCATTCTTCCCAGAAAACAGGAGAAGGAGATATTTAACAGATTTTCAGAAGAAATACTTTAGAAAAGAAATTTAAATCCTATTTCTGTCCCGAAAATGTGGAGGAAATAGAAATCGAGTCGGTCAGTGAGTCGCTGAGGGAGCCGATTCAGGAGTTACTAACAACTCGAACACAGACACGGGCATCAAAACGCACATGCACAATGTGCCTTTTCATTAGGCTCGCCTCGGCCGGGTGTGAACATATTAACAACAGACAACCATATACTCATTAGAGGTAACCGAGGGTGTTCAAGAGAATTAATTTTAAGAAATATGGATGCGTCGCGCCATCTGGTCTAAATGCCAGGTAATATATGACACAGGGAAAATACCCTGCATCGGCAGCTCCCTGCAATGGATACACATCTGTCAGCATCTATAGAAGTAGTACGGCTGGGTTTTGTTTAGGGTTTACGAACCCGGACTGCAATAAGGTCGCTGTATTTTTGAACTGCGCCAACGCAGGCACAGATGATGCCCCATACAGTTACCATCAGGCGACCGAGCCAGACACTTGGGCTGCAGACAAATACGGAGAATCGACAACGGCGGGCGTGGAAATCATGTTGTGGTTTCTGTTACGATCAATCGTGGCCACCGTAAGTGATCGACCCCTTCACAATATCACACAAATCACATTACATTGTCATACATCTAACAAAGGAGTCGCACAAGTATATATTCCCCCTCATTCCAACGGACACCCTCAGTTCATTATACACAAACTGAGAGTGAGCCGAATCGTGACTATAGACATTAAATATTTACTCACAAGTACCATAGATTGGATACTTACTGTATCCGTGTATCATCTAGTTCGGACTTCAACAGTCTCGACGTAGAATTTGGAAGGTTCTCAGGCAGAGCTTAGAAGGGATGATTTGGCGTTAGCGAGGTCCGTCCGAAGCTGCCGGAAAAGCCATCTGTCAAGTCAGCTTACTCTTGACGAGTCACTCCATATGTTTTAACTTTCCAATTCAATTCTTTATGTCACTGATTATAAATCCTATACAAGTTTCACAAGTACGTATCTACTTATAGCGCGACCAACCTGAAGTTTGAATCATCCTCTTGATTTCGAACTTCAGTATATTATTCGTACTCGAAATAAATTGCTTCTACAATATGCTGCGTCAACTCTGCCTTGCTCTTGATTTAAAGATCTTGTACCTCATGGATGGTACATGCAACTCTCGAAAGACATGAGGGAATGGCGGTCCGGCGGAATGTCAAGATTTTTTTTAAGCAGCAGAATTACTTTCTGGGGCTGTCGTCGCCTGGGGGGACTCTTACCTATATCCAAGCAAAATTTTGATGCTACTCGTAACGTCACAACAAAGTGCAACATGCGCGTCACTTTCGTACGAAGTCAACGCATCCTCACTACATTCCCTGGTCAAAAACCGCTAGGACCGACTGCATCGACTACCGCTTGATTGAAACGGAAGATAAAGTCTGCCATCTGTGCTCTCACTTCCCACATCATAATCAATCATCCACCCGACAGTTCTCCGCTCTTCTCATTCCGGGACTCTCCCACACCTTTGTCCCTTTCCCCCCCTCACTCAAGAAACATTTCCTTCCATTAATAGTAATTCAAGAGATTTTCTCGTATATCTACACAAATTGATACCATTTCAGATATCTCCTCCTCCTACAATATCGACAACATTCAAGGTCACAGCTACCGCATTGGCGGTTCTGTCAAGCTACTCTCTGATGGCGTCCCTCCCCATGAAGCACGGCGACTGGTCATCTTGATGCTTCCTTATTTATTTGAGACAACTTGATGTCATCGTTCCCACCGTCATCGCTCTAGCTTGGGATGCTTCTCGGCGGAGATTTGCCGAAGAAAACAATCTCCTTCACGTTATCGATTCAAATTGGTCTGACTTACTCAATTTATCAATGTCGTAATTACTTCTTTACATCTTTGTACCTGTACTCTGCAAACTTCTAATATTCTTTTGCGTTTGTACACACAGCTCCGGTGGGTATCCACCGCACCCACCGCAGCTGTTCCTGCGCACGGGGGAGTAACTCTCCCTCCACCAAAGCCCGCTTCCTTGTCATCCCCATCTTCACTCTCAGCACACGTCCCTTCACTCAGCCTTATCTGCAACTGTACATCCTTACGTATCTGTGTTTATCTCTGTGCACGTTCCACAGCTAGTCTTACACATATATATCCATCGAAATAAGTTCTATCACGTTGGACGATCCATCGAGCTGTCAGCAACATGCCTACATACCGCCATATAACCTGTTACTACGATAATGATTGAAATGGGAACCCTGACGAAGAAATGACTAGTAGCTCGGCTATCCAGATGCATTCTCATGTCATGAGTATGTGTCAACATTTCATGTTTCACTCATTATTTTCTTCATCAGATTGCTATTGTATTATCTATTCACTCCTATTCCAAAGGCTCTCCAATGAAGTCCGACTAGTCATGTTGGAAACTGAACCTG
>QFEW01005919.1:0-12643 GCA_003316525.1 Termitomyces eurrhizus | reverse complement strand
CACCTCTGCTAGAGCACACCGGGACCCTGCCGGGACTCCTCACAAACCCGTACGCCAGGCGCTGGAGACGGTGTTGTACTGCGTATACGTCCAGCGCACCCAACCACAGTTGGCGTCATCACCGAACAACAGTCTCCCAAGCAATGGTCCAATGTTCAAGACTTACCAGAAGAAGCTCACAATCCCCCTGCACCGCTGCTGCGCAGATCAGGCCATGTCCATGTCCCAACATCAAGAGCTGACCCCAGCAATGCTCCACTGTCATGCATGCAGAAAGCCATCCAAGATTCCATCGCAGCAAACGAACGAGTACAAGCAGCCCAAGTAGAACGTCATTGCGGGACAACAGCCATTGATCACCAAGAACCAGTAATCACAGATCAAGGCACTGAGACCAGGGGAATAGATCACATCATGAATCTGGCCAACATTGCATCGATAGAGGACCTGGATTACCTACTTACTGCTGTGGACACCTATGGGAACAACTCTCTGGGAATAATCCCAAATGACAAACCACGGACCTGGAGTGAAGCAAAGGTGTCAGGAGATGCAAGCAAGTGGAAGGTGGCCTATCGGAAAGAACTTACTTCACTAAAGGAGATGGGTGTTTATAAGCTAATTCCACGGTCTGACATTCCAGCAGGACATAAAATTTGCACAGGGCGCCCTGTGTTCAAAATCAAATGTGATGAACACAGGACAGCTGTTTGATTTAAGGTTAGGCTGGTCTTCAGGGGCTACAAGCAAATCCATGGTTGCAATTACACCAAGTCCACCTCACCCACAGCGTGTATGGAATTATGGCGCATTTTGCTGCATCTGGCAGCTGCAAAGAGTTGGGTGGGACGCAACCCAAATTGACGTTAAAACAGTGTTTCTTTACGGCATCCTTCCAGATGATGAGGTCCAGTTCATGAAACAACCTGAGGGCTTTGAAGAGGAAGGAAAAATGGATTGGGTATGGATGATAGTGCATGGCCTGTACAGAATGAAGCAGGCAGAATGCATATGGAACAAGACGGTCAATGAGAATATGATCTCTTGGGGTTTCAAAAGACTGCCATGTGAATCATGTATTTATCACCACGTCACTGACCAGGGCACAGTGATTGCAGCTCTACATGTTGATGATTTCCTCTTGATTGCAAGTAGCAAACAAGAGAACAAACGATTTAAGCGCCAGATGTGGCAAGTCTGGACAATCTCCAATCTAGGCCTTCCTTGTTTTGTCGTTGGCATCGCGGTCAACTGGGACCAGCAGAATCACATTGTGAACTTATTGCAAGTCACCCTCATTGACAAGATCATCCAACAGTTCGGACAGAAAGACACAATGCCGCTATCATTGCCTATGGACCCCAACACTAAACTACAATGAATCAACCAAAACTCTCTACCTCAGAAAGAACAGCGCATTCTTGCCTGCACGCTGTATCGTCAACTAGTGGGGTGTCTGCTGTATCTTGCTATATCCACATGCCCCGATATTGCGTTTGGTGTTCAACAACTCTCCCAGTACCTTGATTCCTATGCCACTCCCCATTTGAACGCCGCCATCTGTCTGGTACGGTATCTGAAAGGCATGAGAGACTTGCGACTCTGACTCAGAGGAAAAGGAAACGATGTGACTCTGACCGGATACACCAACTCTGACTGGGCAAGTTGCCCCAACACCAGACCGAGTGTCAGCAGATATGCCTGGAACCTGGGCAGCAGCACAATATCGTGGGCAGTCCGTAAACAGAAGACAGTCACGGTGTTGTCCTGTGAAGCAGAGTATATGGCGGCGTTCGAGAGCATGCAGGAGTGTATATGGCTCTGCACACTGATGAAGGACATCGGACATGATTTCACCTCACGGCCCATGTGCATGTTCTGCGACAACAACTCAGCGATAGTGCTCTCAGAGGATCCCTTACTGCATGCGAGGGTGAAGCACATGGACATAAAGTATCACTTCTTGCACGAACGCAGTCAATCCAGAGAACTTAACCTGATACAAGTTCCCTCAAAAGATAACGTCGCCAACATATTTATCAAAGCCCTGGCCACTCCCGCTTTTCGCAGTCTCCATTCACATCTTGGGCTCTATGGATGCCATGATTCCACACCCGAGTTAGTGTCTGTCGTGAGGAGGAGTGTTGGACAGTGCAGTGGCCACCACAGACAATGACATTATAAATTCACCGTGATATCACACTTATGTTGCAATATCACAGTTGCTTTGTCCCTGACAGACAAAGCTCCCTTTCTCATGGACTCACAGTATATAAAGGACTAGTAGTAGAATGAACCCTCAGTCACTTCTACCAGACTGAGGGTGAGCGCACTTAAAAACTTACATACGCATACGCTAACGAAGTACTGCAGATCAATACTAATATTGTTCTTAGGTACAGTTATATACAGTCACTTCTACCGGACTGAGGATCAATACTAATATTGTTCTTAGTCTACCTAAATATCTGTCTGGACTTCTAACAAACACAGCTACACCTGCCCGCAACTCACAAGAATAATATCAAACTGCTTATTCTGTGCAACCCTGCTCTTGAACGCATCAACTGCCAAACTCCCATTTTCTGCAATCTTGACTGTATACCCATACTTTTCCAGGATCTTGACAGCAAATTTCTGGTTGATGAGGTTGTCTTCTGCAAGGAAGATATCAAATGTGACATCATTGGGCACTGTGATGGGGCTGATGGTGTTTGATTCTAGCACAGAGATGAGCGCAGATGCCAGGTCCTGCACAGTGACAGGCATCGTGAGTTGCACGCTTATGCTGTTGTTGAGACATAACAACGTGCTTGATAAGGAAATCTGGGAGCAACAGAGACGAGAAAGAGAGGAAGAGGAGAGGTTAAAGGAAAGGAGAGAGAGAGAAGAGTGAGAGCAGAGAGCAGAGGCGAGACAACTCGAGGAAGAAGCAAACAGCCACAGCTATGTTCGCCGCTTCAAGTAAAAAATTTATAAAAAGTGGTCGTCTCGGCGGCCGATTGGGCGCTAAAAACTTTGATTATTCTGTCCTATCCAAACTCTCATCAAATCTTGCAAAGAGCTGCAGAGAGGTCATTTCGAATGTAACGGGGTGCCAGATGTCACGCCTTGAAATGACTGATCTTTGAGCTGACCCTGGAGGTAGTCGACCGACCCTGAAGGGTAGCCAACACTTGCGAAACAAAATCCTACCTGATACACATGGTGCACCGTAGACGGGAAAACAATGTCTGAAGGTTCACCTGAAAGTACATATGATACCACTTGGGATTAAACTATTTGGAAACCCCCTTTCTCGGAGAAACCCAAGGTTCCTGGAGGAACCTTGGGTTTCCAAATAGTTTAGTCCCACCGCTTGCTTATATAGAGTAGCCCCGGTTCGACATTCAAGCTTCAAGTCCCCAAGTACATCGAGTCTCATCAAAACGCTTCTTGATCCGAAACCACTAACTGACTGTGAAATTCCCACGGTTGAGAAGTGTAGAGGAGAGATAGTACGGTACAGATGTACAACGAAAGCGTTACAAAGAAACTCCGAGGGGGCCCAGATGGACACCCGAGAGACCCAGACCCGGACAAAAGCACATCGCCAATGAGACCAGTTCTCGGGAGACGCAAAAGGAACGACACGGATGTATTTGGACAGCAGGGCGAACGAGAGCCTAGACCCCCCACGAGGCCAAGGGAGCACCAAGAAGCTGCAAATGACATGGTGTCGGACACGGAGATGGAAGACGAGACAACGACCGCAGAGGCCGAGACCGTCATCGTATACCAGCTAGAAAACCTCCGTAGGGAATTGAAACGTTTCTCTGACCACCACGTGTGGGGGACAAGGGCCATTGAGGCAGCGTATGCAGTGGCAAAGAAGTTCATCCCGGAACTGATAATTGCAGGTGAGAAGTCAATTGAAAACAAGGATGCTGATACCTCGCGCGCACTTCAGGAAACAGCAGAACTAAGGGCCACGGTCAAGGACCTTGCCAAAGCAGTAAGTGACCTAACAACACGCCAGGAGATGGGACAGGGAGGACCCAGAGAAGAACAACGGAAACAGACAGAAACACAGGTAGTGAGGACAGTTGTGGCGGATGGACTGACCTACCGACCAACAAAAACCAGCCCAACGCCGACGAAGACACCGACACAGCGACAACAATACACACCACGCTCTCCAAGAGACCAATATCACCCAGCACGGTTGATTATTGTCCCTAGAGGCGTTAAAATCGACGCGAACCAATTAAACCCCCGGAGACTGGTAAACTTAATCAACGACCGACTGACACAGTCAGAAAGTACCAAACA
Source organism: Termitomyces eurrhizus (assembly GCA_003316525.1). Lineage (NCBI taxonomy): Eukaryota > Fungi > Basidiomycota > Agaricomycetes > Agaricales > Lyophyllaceae > Termitomyces > Termitomyces eurrhizus. The sequence goes on along the minus strand of QFEW01005919.1, from coordinate 8,332 downwards.
CCTACGGGTGGCATCGGCGCAGTATAACCACAACCAGAACCTTATTATCATGATGCGAGAGGACCAGAAAGGAGAGGAACTGAGGCGGCACGCTGAGGAGTTCATTGATATTTTTGGAGTACCACCGCACACAATCGACATGCTGACGGATGATAGGAGGTACAAGGTCAGGATCAATGGGGTGTGGACAGGGAGAGATGGAAACGGTGGTTACAACACCCCGGAAGAACTGAAAGAGGAGATTGAAAGGTTTAATCCGATAATGTCCAAAGTAACGCTAATGGGATTACCTAGATGGATGCGCGCTGAAACCGACCTACAAACCAAGGAACACTCGTCGATAGTACTGGAGTTTGCCAGAGAAGAGGATGCACAAACGCTGCTCGCTACGAGATATGTGGCGATGTACACTAACTTCTGCGAAGTGGTTTACCATGCGGACAGACCCCCGGTACTCCAGTGCAGCAGATGCTGGGCCATCGGACACCACGTATCACGATGCAAGAACAACATCAGATGTCGAGTGTGCGGAGAAGGACACGAAGAGAAAGATCACAGAGAGGCAGAAAACGCAAGGACGACGGCAGAGGTGATGGGGGAAGATGCAAATGGGGAACAGAGGGAAGACGGAGGAACGAGGTGCGTCAACTGCAAGGGTAATCACCCTGCAACCGATAGAAACTGCCCCGAGAGGAGACGGGCACAGATGATAGCTAGAGAGAGAGATGGAACAGGCACGGAGGGCAGCATACCGCTAAGCAAGAGAAAGACTACCAGAAGGAAAACGACCGAACTGAACGCAGACAAGGAACCAGGCGAAGACCGGCCCAGGGTGCCGGGGAACGGAAAACAGGCCAACACGAGGAAGGAAGGAAACGACAGACACACCGTGCCACAGCCTGGACAAGGGAATGGTGAGAGTGGGAAGAACACAGGGAAAAGCACAAACAAGAACATGGCTCTCGAAAACCTACTGAACCACCAAGAGGAAGAGAGGTGGGACGAGATGGAAGTCGAGGAACAGGTAGAGGAAGAGACGCAGATGCACGGTAACATACAACAACTATGAAGACAAAACCAATTCGCATTGCACAGCTAAATACCAACCGCAGCAACATTGTATGCCACACCATGCTAAATACATTTATAGGTAAATTTGATATAGTTCTAGTCACGGAACCGTGGTGGGGAGACATTGGAAATGAACAAAAAGGACCGGCATCCCTAGCGGCGTGGACACCAATCCTACCAACAGCGAGGATACCGGTGGACAGACGACCAAGGGTAATGACCTACGTGAAGAAAAGACAGGACTTTGAAGTAACGTTACGATCAGATCTCGCAAGAGATCTCGACATACAGATAATTGATATAACACAAGCTAACTACCCGACAGTTACTATAGTCAACGTATACAACCAACCTAAAGGTAGAAACGACACGCTACGGGAGGACGATGCCTCTATGAGGCTGCAAGAGATTGACCTCCCAATGGAGAGGCCGGTTATTCTGAGTGGAGATTGGAACCAGCACCACCCCATGTGGAGCAAAGGAGAGCCACAACCGACAGAGAGGATGCAGGCGCTCGTCAAGTGGATGCAAGAACACGACTTCACAATGTTGAACGAAAAAGGAGTGTGTACATATCACGAGCACCGAAGGCGAGGAGCGACATTGGTACTGGATCTCACATGGGCAAATACAGAAGCAATGGCCCTCGACGCCACGAAGGAATGGGCGATTGATCCAGAACTGGCATGCAGATCGGACCACTTTGCACTGAAGTGGACAATAGAACACGGAGTAACAGAAATACAGAACGTGACTGGAAGCCGGTATAACTTCAAGGAGACGAAACCAGAAGAGTGGAAGAGAACATTCGAACAAGAGATGAGCAAAAATGCGGAAAGGTGGGTGAATATCCAGAACCTACAAGCTCACCGATCCACAGATGAACTTGATGAAGATGTGGAGTTGATAACGGAGGCAATGAAGGCGGCGACGGAGGAGCATGCAAGCAGGAGGAAGCCCTCGGACAAAGCCAGACCATGGTGGACCAAGGAATTGGGAGAGGCAAATGAGAGGCGGGTGAGACTCCGAGAAAACCAGAGGGCGTACGTGACCAGATGGGGAGAGCAGAGCGATGAGATAAACAAAGAAATAAGGAAAGTAACTAACTTTTTCCGAAGGCTGTACAAACACGAAAAGACAAGATGGATAAACGAGACACTGGAGGAGGCAACACCGGAGAACATGTGGAGACTGCGGGGATGGTCAAAGGGGGCAAGAAACTACCCGTCGCCGGCGATCAAAAGGAGGGGGGAGACCCCAGCAATAGAACACGAAGAAAAGTGCAATGCACTGAGGGAGGCCCTCTTCAAACCTCCCCCGACGCTTGAGAATAATGACGTGCCCAACCTGACAAGAGAACGGACACAGGACCTCATGCATTACAAGCTCACACGGGAGGAAGTCAGGGAGGCAATCTACAGACACAGCACGAAGAAGGCACCAGGGGTAAGTCAGCAGCGATTCAACACGGTACGATGGGCATGGGAAGCCGACAGTGACACAATTTTCGCACTAATGCACCATTGCGTTGAAAGTGGATACCACCCACGGCCATGGAGACAAGCAGTGGCGGTAGCCCTACGAAAGCCAGGCAAACCAGACTACTCAGAACCGAAGGCTTACAGACTTATCCAACTACTGGAATGCCTGGGAAAGGTACTAGAGGGCATAATTGCCAGGAGAATAAGCTTTATGGTAGGCAAGGGGGACCTGGTACCCCCGACACAGTTTGGAGGATGTCCGAGCAGCTCTACAAATGATGCATTGCTGACACACATTGAGGACATACAGGCTGCAAGAAATGATGGAAAGGTAACGTCAATACTAACCTTCGATATTTCAGGGTTTTTTGACAATGTCAACCACGCACGACTGCTGAGGTAACTCCGCTGAAAGGGGATTCCGCTACCATTGGTAAGATGGGTTGCATCATTTCTAAGCGACAGACAAGCTGCGGTGTGCCTAGACGGAACGAGGGGAGAGATGAAACCAGTGAAGAACGGCATCCCGCAGGGATCCCCAGTCTCACCAATACTCTCAATAATATATGGGAGCGAGAACTTATGGAGGCCAGACGGACTAGACGGAAGGAAGATACAATGCTACTGATGTACATAGATGACGGGACACTCAGGGCCGCCTCCAAGTCCCTAGACGTGAATGTCACAACACTCAGGCGGGATTTCATTTTCGTAAATGGATGGTTAACTAAAGTGGAACTCTCAACAGAACCGGAAAAAACAGGACTCATGCATCACTCATGGAAGCAGGATAGAGGGTACTCCCCACCAATCAGGCTACCCATGCCGGATGGATCGGAGACGACCATCAGAGCAGGGGAGACAATCCGCATCCTAGGTCTACACATTGACAGGAAGCTGACTTTTAACCAGCACGTGAACATCGTAACGCAAAAGGCAAAGAAGGCAGTGGCATGCACACACATGCTAGCAAACACAATTTGTGGACTGAGCCAAAGCCAGCTTAGGATGATGTACAAGGCATGCGTTGCGCCGATCATGACCTACGCCAGCCCAATATGGTGGACAGGTAAGAAAATTCACATGAACAAACTGACTAAGGTACAGAACGAAGCACTTCGGCACATGGCAGGAGCCTTCAGGACGACCCCAATAAAAGCCCTGGAAGTCGACATGTCAGTGCCACCAATCGAGATCACGATGAGTATGGCCCTAGGGGGACATGCAAACAGACTACACAAGCTGAAGACATCCAACCCGGTACTGGAGAGATTACCTGAGGAATGGCGACAAGGGAAGCCCGCGACCAACCCTCCACCATTCCCACCCAGGACCACTGCACGGAAGGGAAGACACGTTAAAATGACACAGCTAGAGAGACTGACAAGGAAGACGTACAAGCCGGAGATAGGTGAGAGCATCGACCCATTCATCTCCCCGCCATGGAGAAGGACAGCAAAGGATTACAACGGACAACTGAAGATCGCGGGGGCACCCAAAGGGAGCACCAAAGCTGATGAAGCCAAAAAACATAGAGAGAGAGTAGATCAGTACAAATACGATGGCAGCCGTATCTGCGTATACTCCGACGGCTCCATGATGGAGGAGGACCAAGGGAAGGGAGTCAGAAACACGGGATGGGGGATAGTGGGATACCACCGGGGAAGAGAGATATTCTGGGGAAGAGGCGGTATGGGACACTGCACAGAAGTTTACGATGCTGAGTTAGTTGGACTAACACAGGCAACGAAGGCCGCCACAGAATACACGAGAATTCACAAACAGGTAAGACACATACACATATTTGCTGATAACACAGCTGCAGTAACCTCGATATACGAACCAAAACCCACACCGGGCCAACAACAGATGGTTAGAACCACGCACATGGTGGATGAATTCCTACACCAAGACGAGGAAAGGACATTCAGCATCGAGTGGTGTCCAGGACACAAAGATGTCGAGGGTAACGAGCGCGCCGATGGAGAGGCAAAGAGAGGCGCAGACATCTGGACACGAGACTTCACGACGATGACAAATGCAAAAAGGACCACAAAGGAGGAGGCCCTGGAACAATGGAAAGGAGACTGGCAGAAGGCGTCGACTGCTGGGGGATTCTCCGTTGCGAACAGGATGCCACCAAGGTGGAAACCAAGGAAGCACGTCACACACACACCAAGAGAGGTGTTCGGCAGGCTCATACAGTGCCGGACAAAACATGCCTTTATTGGTGAGTACTATGCGAAGTTCGTAACTAACGAATCAATAAGGTGCCCGTGCGGGGAGAGGTTCCAAACACGGGAACATGTGATCCTAGAATGCCCGAGATATGATGAGTACCGCTACATACTACGGGAAGCAGATGAACGAATGGAACTGGGAAAGCTGTTGGGGACCAAAGACGGAATCGAGGCAATGGTCAAATTCTTAGGGAAGACCGGAGCATTTACAAAAACAGGGACGAAGAAGACACAGAGAACGATGCCGACGATCGACGATGAAGAGAACGAGATAGATGAAGAAGACTGGTGGAGAAGGGTGGAAGGGGACAGGGAGGCAGCGTACGGGCTGATTGAGGATGAGTAGGGATGAGGGTAGGAGAGAGGAGAGGAGAGGAGAGTGCGACGATGAAGAACGGACAACACTGAAGGCGCACCGAACAGGACGGACCTGGGAATACACACCGCGGGAGGTCAAGGCACTCCGTGTACGCGAACACACCAGAGGAATAGGAAATACGCACTGGGCCAGCAGGCCCCACCACAAACCAAGATATCCCGACCACACCTCAAATACTCTTTTCCAGAGGGAGTAGTTCGCGACGTAACCCAGCTCACATCTCACGTTACCAAAAAACCATGCAAAGAGAGTTCTACCTCAAAAAGCTACAAACCACGTCCGCAGATAGATAGTCAATCATTTAAATACTAGTAGTGCACGAGCCAGGCTCTACCCCCGCCTCTTAGCCCTGCATAGCGGCTTGCCGGCGGTATAAATAGAAACCATTCATTCATTCATTCTCATCAAGCAAGTCGCCGATCAGCGAGCTTGCAGAAGCCGTCGTCGAGTCCATCAAATGCTGTCTAATCGAGTCGAGAGTGACTTCGCTTGGGAAAAGATCGGTAAATGGTGGCTGCGCAGTTTCGGCTTCGGCCTCCGGTGTCACTTGAGATGGAACTAAGGATGCTTCGTGAGTATGTGCATAAGAGCAGACCAAGGCTGATTAAAATTGACTCCGAGTCGGAGATGCGACGTGTTTTCTTGCTGATCACCGGCTGCTGGAATTTTACTATCATCCTTGGAGAATTCAGATAACTAGATATCGTAATGACAAAATATCTCAATTGACCGCTTATAAGCAATGGTTGGATGGCTACCCATTCCGTTCCTTGGGACCAATTAATTTACCAAATAACAATACTTTGGCGGGTCCCCTTGCATACGATTCGGCGCCGACTTACTGAATGGTTGTTTCCAGGGATGACCTCTCGGCTGAAATACCCTAGAAAACCCTTGGGGCTGCATCCAAATACATACATGTCTCCTGCTCAACCAAATAAGGTTTCATTGCAGGCTTGCTCTCGGCTAAGTATCTCTCCAACATCCATCATTTTTTTCAATTCCTTCGTACGAGGCCGATGTATACTTCTCAAACGGCTTTGACTGTCGTGACAACAAGAAATTGCAATCACTCTTGTCGAATGTATTGAAGACTCATAATAATGACTACATAATATCACGATTCATGGCGTTTATCATACTAAGAAACAAAAATGTTAGAAAATCTTTCACAATAGATCAGGTCTTTGAAGCAAAGAGAGCCAAGAAGGTACACAAACTGACTTTCAATCGCCTCCATCACCACCGGTCATTTGACCGATTATTGGCCGGGAAAATGACCGCCGTTTACTTGCGCGACACTCCAGTAATCCTCCCACCCATGGCGACCGCTTGAAATCGTTGCGAACACTTCGGCCGCATTAGACGCCAAAACACGAATTGTCTGGTACCTATTTTCGCCGCTTTGCTCGTTCGCTTCGTCAAGGATTTTCACCAATAAAACCGTCTTCGGATGGGATGAAGGGGCAACACCTTCGTCCGCCAAAACAACAAATGACTCGTCGACTCTTCCAGTTTTGAAAGACGCCCTATGCAATGGTAAAATGCTTCCTACTCCTCCAACTATGTCGGCATCGGCGAAGTCGAAGGAAATCGGATGCTCCGCGTTTATTGGTCTTTGTGGGTGATTGAACGCGTTTAGCAGGGCCTGCTGGTCACTGGCAGACAGTTGCATGGAAGTGTATACGAAGACAGCGTTTTTTAACGACATAGTATGCATGTACTGGGGTTAGAGGCGGATGGAGCTGCCTCGGCTTGAGAAGCTTATATTTATTCGTCACGAATCTCACGGTTGTTGCCAGTATCCAATATTCGCGGACCCTGCATCCTATTCAGTCAGCTGTTATGCAAGAAGGTTTTGATCCTCTCGTTCCAAATGCTCATTGATCCCTAGTTTCCGTACCCATGTGACCTCTTCAATGTGTGCGCGCGAGCTCAATCAAAATTGGTGCAAGCCTTCTCACATGGATTTGTGCAAAAACCTAATGTTTCCTGATTAAGGCGTCGCGTTATTTGGTTCGATTTGCCGACACCGAGTCATGATTATTCTGAGCTGCCATCATCGCCTTGAAGCACTGAGTAGAGTGGCCAGAACAATGCTCCTTGTCTACTTTCTACATCTACCCTCATCTAGCAGAGATATGCCTTTTCTCGGCCATCAGATATTTCCCAATGAGCTTCTACATCGCATCATCGTCTACGTTATTGCTGACTCCGTGCACACCATATGCGTCTCTCCTGAGAATGTGGATTGGGAGATGAACGTTTTCCCCACGTTCTGCAAAGTGTCGTACAACTTCCGAGTTATTACCCTTGAAATCATGGAACAGGCCTTCCGATGTCAACCAACGTTGCGAGACATCTCAAGGCACGTCATATTCGACCGTGGCCGTCGGTTGATTTGTACTAGTCTCTTTCCTCCAATTGTGAAACAATTTGAGCGTCTTCGATTGTTCGGCAACAGACTTCACAGACCGACCAGAAGCACGTCTTACTTTGTCCCCGAGGAAGACGATGCTCTGTTGATCTTTGGATATTCCCTGTTTCTCTCTGCTTTGGATCTGCGATACAGTCCATCAAGACTCCCTCACGGGACTTCCAAATGACCCAGGAGATCAGTATCTCCGCACTCTCTCTGTCGTTGGCGATGTGCCCCAAAGTTAGGCCTGTTGGATTGGCTGATGTGTTGTCAGATGCTATGCGAAAGCAGATGGATCTTCTACAGAATGGTGAGTAAATGTAGTACTCTGCAAAACAATAACCAAATTTTTGGAGGCCTAAATGCGGTTCGAACCGCAGAGACATTGGAACAACTCATGAAAGGGTGGGCAGATTTGCAGGGGGCCAAGTTAAAAGAAGATGTCGAGTTGCGGCGATCGGTAAATTGTCCCTGTGTTCTCGTTGACTATATACAGTTCTTGACCTCCCACACAATAGGAGAGTCTCACCAAGATCCGTGAACAGATAAGCGAACTCGAAAAAGCCTATGAAGCGTATGCCCTTATCATTGAATCACCTATAGCTACCACCTATCTTGCCTAATTAGACGAGTCATTTGATCCATAATTTGATCCATATGTCATGCCTAATTGGAGGTGATTCATCTTATTCTCCCTTCCTGCAATAATACACTTGTTAAAACTGTGCTTCTGCAGGGTTGG
>QFEW01005912.1:0-12939 GCA_003316525.1 Termitomyces eurrhizus | reverse complement strand
CTAATATACTTTGGATCTCCCTCTGCCAGCTGTGTGACTGAGCCACAGCCTCTAGAGGTCGCCCTTACACTCTCTAGCAACATCCAACTGCTTGGTTAGCCTTGCTGGTCTCTTGCCTGCCTCTATGCCTGCTCAATTCTTGCTTGTCACCAGCACTTGCTAGTCTGTGGAAGGAGTTCTGCAGACATTCAGCATTGCCCTTACAGGTTGTTCAGCATCCTACACTGTCCACCCTTCTAGCCCACAGTACCCAGCTCTATCTCCTACTATGTCTTCTGACTCTCAGTCTCCCTCTACTCCTATGACTCGTACTCTGACAGCAGCCCCCTTTGTTCACCCTTCTGATCTGGCCTCTGGTACACCCCCCATTTCTGAGACTGGCCCTGCCAAGACACCTTACTGGACCACTGAATAGTTTTCTATAATGCAGCAGATGCAGCTGACACTAGCCATCCTCAAATGCAAACTAGCTGCTCTAGAGAACAGACATGTGCTTGCTGCTGCCCAAACCACTGATAAGCATAGTAACGCTCTGGCTGCCCATTGTTCTGCTCCTCCTGGCTGTCCTAAGCCCTCTGAGTCTTCCAACATTCCTACTGTGCCCCCCTCTTGCCATTCTTGACAGGCTCCATGATCTACTTCTAATACTTCCCTGGCCATCCCTCTTGCCTGGGATCTTCCTCCTACTGACAATAAAGTCTCTCATTATGAATGTGCTCTTGAGCTCCCCAACTCTCTTATTGTGCATGTTGTTGGACATCAGATGCGGGGCCTTAAACAAGCCCATGACCTGTCTGGCTTCCAGTTAGCTGCCTTCTCAGTTTGTCCAGCTGGTGGTGAAGGCTGGCACTTTGTCACTATCTGGGGCACTGACCAGCAAATTAGTAAAGCCCTTGTTTTCTTTGGAAAGTGCATCGCTAAGAAGTGTGTGTGTGCACTGCAGAAGCAGTGATCTGGCAATGCTGCACTGGCAATTGCTAATCCAGCCCCCTCTAGAGAACTCACATTGTCCACTCCAAAACCCTTTATTCTGTCTGCACTGCCTCCTCCTCCTATGGCTCCTAAGCAGGACTCTACCATGGACTTCCAAGAACCCACTGATTGGGATGATCCATCTCCTACGCCAGTCTTGGTGGCACTTTCACTACCCACCAGCTCACCTATAGCCCTCTCTACTCTGACTCCAGCTCTGTCATCTCCCATAGTCATCAACTACACCTATGGACATTATGCTCAAGACACTTCAGAGGCACCTCTACATGGCACTAACACTGCTTAATGCTCTCGCCTGACTCAGGAAAGGTAACACTGTTTGTCGAGGCAACGAATCTAGAGGAGAGGCTGATGTCAGGAGACCAGTTTTTGAACTGTGTCCAAACCTATTCCAAGCTTAGTCCAACAATGTGCCTATTCCTAGCAGATCTGACCAGCTGCTCGGCCCACCCTTTTCCCCTTTATCTCTTAAGTAGTCAGCCTTGATGAGTTATATGCATGGACCTTACTCAGCATTAATTATTGTCAGTCATACTCCTTTACATATCAGGGCCTGCTTAGTAAACAGTATTAGTAATAGCACAGCCACCAATGTAGTATATATAGGCAGCCAGTGGGATAGAATATCCCCAGACTGAACAATAGCAGTGTTCTCCTGGCCTACATACCGAATTGACTGTAAGCTCTCTAGTGACGTCCAACTGCTTGGTTAGCCTTGCTGGTCTCTTGCCTAACTCTTGCTTGCCTCTACACCTGCTTGACTTTTGCTTGTCACCAGCACTTGCTAGTCTGTAGAAGGAGTTCTGCAAATGTTCAGCATTGCCCTTACAGAATTTCACTCCTCCATCTTGTGTGCAAGTCCAAGGCAAGACTATTTTTTCCTCTAAGAGGCTTACTATGTGTGACAGCAACTACTAGGATTGGTATGTTATATGGGTCCAACCTCCCTGGATAGCATAGCTATTGTCAAATCCTCTGCTGTGGCCTCTACCCCTGCCTCTCCTGATTGCTGAGCCCCTTCCACAGTATTCTTGGACATCCAGGAAGCTTGTGCTAGGATGTGGGAGGTGGCTTCCAGTTCTTGTTGGACGCCAGTGGTACACCGTAAGTGGCACAGTATGATATGACCCAAAAAGGGTTGAATGACATTAATTTACTTACCCTGATACAACTCAAATAGACATATATACAGACCACACAATCTATGTCACCCTCAGTCAAGTATACAAGACTGAGGGTGAGTACAATACATACCTATATACGACCTTCACTTACAATCTCTCCTACCATAGTACTCACTCGTGTGCTATAGGTAGGATTAATACTAGTCAAGTATACAAGACTGAGGTACTCACTCGTGTGCTATAGGTTTAGGTTGTAACAGGTTATGGGACTGTGCTGCTTCGTGCACTGACATACAATCCTACAACTGAGACCTTTTTTTTTCTTTGCCTGTGTGGACTACCTGCCCGACATGTGTGGGTCTCTACTTGATATTGCTGTCTGATTGCCATGTGCACTGCGTCGCATGTTGCCTCTGCCCTGAGGACACATGCTGTTCTGGTCCCGTATCTTATCTCTGTTCTTGATTACAATCACTACTATGGCGCCGCCTACTGTTACTGCTGGAGATGCTGAAAGTTCTCCTCCACCTGTGGCTGATGATGACGTGTGGGAGATGCATCGTGTTGATAGCTCTACACTGATTGTTATGCAGATAAAGGTCTCCCTTCGATACTCTGGGGACCTCCTTGCAAAGGATGACAGAAAGTGGACCCCATGGTCCAAATATATGAAGTTGGAATTCACGATGTCCGGACTCTACAAGTATGTTTTTGACCCTCCTGATTTACCTCACAAAATGCATGAACTGCGTGCGTACTGGAATTGGCAGCTAAACAATCGCCTTGCCCACTCCTTCCTGATGCTGGGCCTCTTTAAGTCAGAGCAAAACCTGGCTGACAACTCAATCGATGCGCGGGCTCTATGGGAGTACTTGCAGGCACGGCATGGGGGGGCAGGTCTGGTTCAACAAGTTTGACTACTTCAGAAAGTGTTGACCACGAAGTGTTCGCTGGCAGAGCCTATTATCAAGACGATAGATCGCATTTTTGAGAAGATTAATCATGCGTTCGATGTCAGTGAAGTGACAAAGGACCTCCTACAATCCATTGCTGCCTTATCTTCCCTTTCTGACAACTCCCTCTATGTGAATGCAAGGTCGATCATCTCTCATGATCTTGCGGCGGCCACTGCCACCTTGCCCTATGGTCCTGATGACATTCGACATTTCCTGGAGAATGAGCAAACACTCTTTGTTGCTGACCAGGGCATAGCTGACACGACACCAACTGCCTTAGCTGTTCGTCCCACCAACCGACATGACAACTTGATCTGCAATGCATGTAAAACTTGTGGACGACCTACTTACACAGGGCACACTAAACCTTGGTGTGTCTTAGAAGGTGGTGGTATGGCCGGGAAGATGCTTGATGAGGCAAGGACCGCCCACCTGGCCCACTATAAGGCAAAGAGGGACAACAGGGACAAGAAGAAGGGCACAACAAAGCTTACTTTTATGCCATCAGGCAGTGCAGCTTTTACGGTTGAAGGTGACCCTGATACCCTTGCAGCATACGTTGCGAGCCAGGTGAAGCTTCCTGCTACTGTGACAAAACCAGAATTTGCAGGTTTAGCATCTGATACAATTCCTGACACTGATGGACTCGCGACAGCAGAGAGTCTTGAGGTTGATGCATGGGTTGTGCTGGAGGAGGAGCTGAGAGTGAACGTTGATTGGAAAGACTATACAAACACTGAGATGACGCTTTCCAGCACCACCAGTATTACTACCGACACTTACCCCTTCTTCCTGGATTCTGGCACAACTGTTCACATCTCACCGAACATATCTGATTTCAAGTCTATTATACCCATTACCAAATCCATCCAGGGTGTAGGTGGATCAGCAATCTCTGCTACAGCAACAGGAAGAATATGCTTACTCCTCGTTGATGGATCCTACCTCACACTAGATGATGTGTTACTTGTCCCAAAAGCTACCGTCAGACTTCTATCAATCAGCTAAATGGCGAAGAAAGCTGGTATCTTTACAACTTTCAGTGACGTCAAAGCTACACTATTTAAGAAAGACACAAAGAAGTTAGTCGCAAGTGGAACACTAGTCCCTATGCGAAACTTGTACGTGCTGAACCTTCAGAACGAGTCTGCATTCGCAATTCATTCATCACCCACCATTACAACATGGCACCAACGTCTAGGCCATGCTAACTACCAGACAATCATCAAGATGACAAAATCTGGAATGATTGAAGGTATGCCCTCCAGCTTCCCTACCAAACCTCTGAAATGTGATGAGTGTATCCTTGGCAAGCAGGCAAGAACACCAGTCCCAAAGGTCAGGAAAGAGGGCATAGGGCATAGGGCGACACAGCGACTAAGAATTGTATGGGTAGACTTGACCGGAAAACAAGATATAACTTCACGCACTAGAAATAATTATATCATGAATATAGTTGACAACTATATGAACAAACCATGGTCCATACCGTTGAGGCTGAAGAGTGATGCTTTTGGCAAACTAAAAGCATGGATCCTAGCATGACAGGTTTAAACAGGACTCAAAGTAGGAATCTTATGGTCAGATAATGATTCTGAAATTATTGCTAAGGAGAATGAGACATGGTTCCGTTCACAAGGTATAACAACTCAACATGGCGCAGTGTACACTTCAGCACACATGGGGCGTGTTGAACGAATGCATCAGACACTTATGGGAAAAAGTATTGCAATGCGCCTGTATGCGAAATGCCCATCATTTCTGTGGGACGAGTTCTACTTAACAGCGGCTCACTGTAGCATAGTCCGCTATGTGGCGTTGGCCACATAGCTTTACTTACTGTAGAGTAGTTTATATTATATTATATTTATTATAATATAATATTAATTTACATTATTATAAATAGTTTTACCAGCTGCTTACAAAGCAGCTTATTTTGTGTTTGTACTACATAGTCAATAGACCGGACTGGTCTGATTCTGTGCAGTGTGAACATTAAGCTCACAACTTCCTGTAACTTCGTTACACTCACCTTCACGGAAAAACAAAAACGTCAGCTGTAAACAATATTACACCTGACAAATTGTGGTACAAATGATGGCCCAACTATTCATACATCCGCAAAATTGGGTGCTGTGTATTTGTCCTGATCCTTGGTAAAAGCAATCCAAAGATCTATAAGCGATCTATTGAGTGCGTGTTGATTGGTTACGATCCAAAAGCCAAAGCATACAGGTGTTATGACCGGGCTTCAAAGTGAGTTTATAGCACATACCATGTGAAGTTTGTCGAACACCATGACAATAGCAACAGTGGCACCAATACCTCTTACTCAACACTTCCAGACCCTACAACTGTACCGACAATTGACACTATATCAAAGAGAGCCATGGATCAACCATTTATCATTCCTGATGATGATGATGAACCCGAAAGAATACCTGCACCTCCAGATATACCTGCTAATCCTGTCCCTAACGTTGAACAAGTAGTTGAGGAGAACGAGCCAGCACAGGAGCTCCCACGTAGATCTACATGGATCCCGATACCAACAGCCAAGAGTAAATCTGATGATGCACCAGAGACAAGGGTGCAACAAGCTGTAAGGGAATCCAAGGAGTCAGCAGAACAGATACGAGCTGCAAGGGTGGAGCGCCAACAAGCCATACAGGAGCTTCACCATGGCAGAAATGGCATCGAACAACAGGAAGTAGCGGATGAGAATGTCAACTTAGATCAACTACTGGTAATGTTAAACGTAATCAAAAATGTACCAATTATCAACACCGGTAATCTTGATCCTGAGGTGCCGAGGACATGGAGCCAAGCTAAATCGAGCCATGACACATCGAGATGGAAGGCAGCGTACGAGGATGAACTTAGATCTTTGAAGGAGATGGGGGTTTACAAGCTCATACCAAGGGATGAAGTACCTGTAGGTCACCGAGTCCACCGTGGCCAACCAGTATTTGCCCTTAAACAAAATGAAAAGGGACACATTGTACGTTTTAAGGTGCAGCATGTTCTTCAAGGTTTCAACCAGATATATGGAAAGGAATACACTAAGACCACATCACCGACTGTGCACGCGGAATCCTGGCGCATACTCCTTCACCTAGCAGCAGCACAGAGCTGGAATGCAATGCAGATCAACATTAAAACAGCTTTTCTGTATGGTGTATTGCCTGAAGAGGAAACGACTTACATGGAACAACCCAAAGACTTTGAAGAACCAGGAAAAGAAGACTATGTATGCAAACTTGAGAGAGGGCTTTATGGAATGAAACAAGCTGGTAGAATTTGGAATAGGACACTCAATGAGAACATGGTCACGAAGTGAGGTTTCACAAGACTTGCCTGTGAGTCCTGCATGTATTACAGGAAGTCTGATCAGGGAGTAGTCATTGTGGCTATCCACGTTGATGACTTCTTGTCAATTGCGAGTTCCAAAGAGGCAAATACTTGTTTCAAGTCCCAGTTGCAACAAGCTTGGATGATTTCTGATTTGGGCACACCAAGACAACTTGTGGGGATTGCCATAGACTGGGACAGAGAGAACCATGCAGTTTACCTTTCCCAAACGCCTATCATTGACAGATTGATCTCTCAATTTAGACAGCAGAATGCACACCCTCTCTCTTTGCCAATGGAACCTGGCCTGAAGCTGCGTCGCGCAGATTACTCGACATTAGACCAGAAAGAATGTGATGACATAGCCAAGATCCCCTACCAAAAACTGGTCGGAGGCCTAATCTGGCTAGCTATATCCTCCAGACCCAACATACAGTATGCTGTTCAACAGCTCAGTCAGTACTTCAACTCTTACTCTGTAATGCACTGGAATGCAGCAATCCGGGTCCTTCATTACTTGAAGGGCACGAGAGACATAAGACTGCATCTGGGCAGATCCTCTCCTATCTTGTTAGCTGGCTTTACTGATTCCGACTGGGCTAATTGTCTTGACACTCGACGAAGTGTCGGAGGGTATGCTTGGTCCCTAGGTTCCAGAGTCATCTCATGGGCTTCACGTAAACAGAAAACGGTGGCAGCGTCTTCCTGCAAGGCAGAGTATATGGCAGCGTTTGAGGCGGCGCAAGAATGCATTTGGTTATGAACACTCCTCTATGCAATTGGCTATGGAGAACAGGATGCAACAGCCATTATGTGTAACAATAACGCTGCAATAAACCTGTCAGAAGACCCACTGCTGCACTCCCAAGTCAAGCATGTCGACATCAAGTATCACTTCCTATGCGAGCGGGCAGAGTCGAAGGAACTCATTGTGAAATACATTAATATGAAAGACAATATTGCGGACTTATTTACTAAACCTCTCCCCTTACCACAGTTCTCCCAACTTCAACAAATCCTTGGGTTATCCTAGCCACAATTCCTCGTGAGGAGGAGCCCATAATGCCACTTACGGTGAGGAGGAGTGTTGGATGCCAGTGGTACACCGTAAGTGGCACAGTATGATATGACCCAAAAAGGGTTGAATGACATTAATTTACTTACCCTAATACAACTCGAATAGACATATATACAGACCACACAATCTATGTCACCCTCAGTCAAGTATACGAGACTGAGGGTGAGTACAATACATACCTATATACGACCTTCACTTACAATCTCTCCTACCATAGTACTCACTCGTGTGCTATAGGTAGGATTAATACTAGTCAAGTATACAAGACTGAGGTACTCACTTGTGTGCTATAGGTTTAGGTTGTAACAGTTCTGAAGGTGGTGCTTGGTTTGGAACCAGCCCAGTCAAGAGTTGCAAGCAGGGAGCATGCATGCACAGGGTGTGTCAGCTTTGCACCACATGCATTCTCCTAAGCACTTTTCTACCTCCAGCAGATGAGTACTTGAATGCTCAAATGGCCTCAATCACAGCCTTGTGCAGTTCCACATTCATAAAGAGAGGTTTGCCTGTGAGTTGCCAGATTGAGGCTGTGTCACCCCTAACATTGTTGGACTCAATGAAAGTTATGTCAAAAGTTTTAGTAGCCCACAGGATCATCTCAGTCATCTCTGGTACATTGCTCTTCAATAGTGCCTGCCACATTTGCCACCACCCTGAATCTTATGTTGAACTATACGACAGATTTGATAGTGCCTAATGCTTGCTTTTTTATGTCATCACCAGGTTTGACTATGTTGCCTGAGATATTTATTATGATCCATAAATCAAAGGGATTTCTTGAAGAGGACTATGCTAAAAATAATCAACTTGTTGATGGCAAAGGTCTGTTGCCAGAGCAGGTAATCTTTAAGGTCTGCAGCAAAGCCTGACAGGAGGAGCATTTTTATGGGGTTTGGAAATTTGCCTCTTGGCTTGGCTCTCCATCTCACTTTTGCAAGCTGGAGCATAGTGGGAGTGGTCTGGATGCCAAGTGAGATGATGAAGTTGAGGATATGGATGTTGATGAATGGCAAGTCTGTGTATAGCTTGGTCCTGGCTCCAAAAGACAGGACAGCTAGGAAGTCATCTGGACTGTCCTCTATCTGCTGGAGGAGAGCTTCATTGAGGTTTGTGACTAGCTTTTTATATGGGATGACAAGCTTTGGGTAGACTGCCTGTGTAAAGGTCATCACATTTGCTAGGAGACACAGCTGGAGTGGCACCCATTTGAGTAGAGTGGGTGTTGAGGTTCTCATCCACACTCTTTGGAAGGTTTGTTATGTTAGTTGTGTTGGGCCACAGGAATGGAGTGCCTCTCCTTGAAAGAGTGCAGGTTGGGTAGAAGTCTCTTTTGTCAATTGTTTCCT
Source organism: Termitomyces eurrhizus (assembly GCA_003316525.1). Taxonomy (NCBI): domain Eukaryota; kingdom Fungi; phylum Basidiomycota; class Agaricomycetes; order Agaricales; family Lyophyllaceae; genus Termitomyces; species Termitomyces eurrhizus. Next base: position 4,091 of record QFEW01005912.1, on the reverse strand, counting down.
CTGTGGGAGAGGGTTGTCTCTGCTGACATGCTATTTGGTTGCTGCAGGGAGGAAGTAACACATGCCCACATACCTCATCATGGGTGCACTGTTAGTTGGCAGGGTGTGATTCCATTATGGATTGAGACTAGAGACAGGACAGAGGCCAGAGACTGGGCTTGGCTGGGGTTATAAGGAGTCACCTGGGTTGCCCAAATCAGGATGACTCAGATGGGCTGGAAAATTTTCTGGACAGATTACACTTGGGCATGCTACCATAGAGTGGGTGGTAGGTTTAGTGTCATGAGTATTGCTTGTCTTCAAAATTAGATAGGGATTATTGTCTGTTTTTTCTTTCTTAGCATATGAGGGTTTTTCTTCTATAGCCAGATTTCTCCAAGATAATGACTCTCAATATAGGGGTGCAGTCCACACATGTGACTCAGTGGTACACTCAGTAATGCTATCTGCATTCTTGGTTAACTCTACCCATCAAAGTGTAGAGATGTTTATTAGCTTCTCCATTGTGGGTACTGGTCCTTTAAGCTGTGGAAAGGCTAGATGCTGGATCACCATAGAGATGAATGTCCTTGATCAAGGGCTTGTCAGCTCAATGTTTGGACTTCTGGTTCTGGAAGATCTTAGACTTGTTCTCTTTGGATCCCCCTTTGCCAGGTGAGTAGACTTAGATTGTACTGGTATTCTGTTGTTTAGATTGTTGATGGTGCTCAAAAGTTGGTCAGTAGCAGACATGGTTTATGGCTACAGACTGGGAAATATGTGTTGGGCATGCTAAGTGTTTGAGGAAGTCCTGGGCAGGTCCAAGAGAACAAGTCAGAATTGAGCTAAATGGCAAGTAATGGCGAGAGTTGGTAAGGAAAGTCAGTAAAGGATATGCAGTAAGGAGAATGTGCCAATGAATAAGTGCATCTAGAGAAAATGGGAGAAGACTTTGAGTAAGTGTGGCAAGAAATGCAGTAAGAAAACTAGAGGCTTAGCAATGACTAAGCTGTGTATTGCCTGCTATAAGTGCAAGGTATGTAAGTTCCATATGCATAACTGCAGCAAGCAGGCTAGAGACATTCAGACAGTTGGCAACTTTGAACTAATTTAGTGCAAAAGAAATCTGAACTGTTGATGACACCAACTGTGGTTGAGTGCACTAGACATTGTGCAGTACAATGCCATCTCTAGTGCCTGGCATGCATAGTGTGTGAAGAGTTCTGACAGGGTCCCAGTGTGCTCAAGCTGATATGATATGACAATGTGCTAATTACTAGCACTTGTAACACTATCTAGTAAGCTGTAAGTGCCATCATACTGATAGAGATATTGCAAAAAGAAAGAATAGTGCAGTGAAATGTGCCTATAAATGACACTATAAACAATGAAGACAATATAGATGAAGCTAGTGCCCAATTTAGTGACAAAGTTAAGTTTAGCTAGTGCAATTTGAATGCTGAGAGTAACAGTGAACTAAGGAGTTACAATTTGTTGCTATTTACATGTTAAGTAGCTATTTTTTATACTATACACTACCATAATTTGAAAATAAGTCTATTTGTGGCACTATCAATTAGCACCTCTCCTCATGGCTACAGCTAACAGTGATAGGCTTCTACTCAGGCTGAGCACATCAAGAGACACTATAGGCCTACTGACACTTGTCAGCCTGAAGACTCAAGTGACCTTCTTGGACACAACATCTCTGGCTTTGGTGCTCCAATACAGGCCTTACTTACCAGCCTTAACCACCATTTATCAGCCATTCAGCATCCACTATTCATTGACTTCAAGGACTCAGGAGGCTCAGGACTCAAAACACTATCATGATGAGGAGGAGGTGACTCTGACCAAACTCAAATCAATTTTGAAAGAGATTAGCATTAGGCACTGCCAATTTTCAAGGCACCTCAATCAGAAGTATAAAAAATTAACAATGACAAAACCAGAATATACTAAAACCTAACATTTTAACCTATCAGAAAGAGGTACAATGTTTAACACTGGAATTAGTGCTCAAGTCATTTTACACAGTTTTGGGAGATAGGCTACAATTTTTAACTTATCACTTACAGTTTTCAGCATTTTTAGGGTATATAGAAATTATTGACTCTTTTTGTCTGCCTCAAATGAGGCAGACATATCAACAAATCAAAACATTTTGAGCATCAACAACATTTAATTGAATGCTTAAACTATAAGATGCTACAGTTTGATACAACATATCATAGAAAAATGACAAGAGTGCAAATGTATCCAGTGCATTAAACAAAAATAATGTTTTCAATGTTTTCAAAACGAAATCAGAAGTCAAGACTGGAACAGTTTGGTGATGAACAGGTATAGAAAACAGGGTCATTCTAAAAGGACTTCGATCTAAGCTATTGTCAGAGTGGGGAAAAAAATTAAAAAAGAATGCACTGTTACAGAGAGAAAGGCAAATAGAATCAGAAGGATCAAAGAAGGAAATATCCTCAAGAGAAACGGGACATTGGCCAGTGGTAATAAAATATTTGTGGAAATGTGTGAACCAGTTGAGACCAGGGGTAACGACCGAACCACTGCCAGGCAATATCATGAAAGAGACAGGAAAAAGAAATCTGGGAATGGAATGAAGTGACAAGATACATGGACTGCCCATCATAGTCGAGAGACGATAAACCAAAGCCCATGAGAAGGGTATTAGGAATACTACTGAAGTCCACAGAGCGATTGAAAACAACAGGGACTCTAAATGAGTCCAAAAAGACGCTCATCAGAAGCAGGATAGTTATAAGAGATAGAGAAAGTGGTTAACAACAGTTCAAGAAAAGAAGAGAAACTGGCGAGCAAAATTGACTAGACCAAAAAAGGGGTAAAAATGAGATAAGGGCACTAAACGAAGGCGGGAGAGACAAAAATAGGGAGAAAACCCGACACATTGGCGGATAGGACGGAAACGCGGGAACAGAGGGGGGGCACGTGATGAATTGTCAGACAAAAAAAACCCACGAGCCAAAGACCCACTACTAAAGTAGCGGGAATGAAAAAATGTATTTTAACACGTTTCGTCATCTCGGATCCTTCTTGAAAAATGTTAGAGGTATGGCCGACGGCGACGCGACGTTATATTTTCTATGTACTTCGTTAAGAGCGATTATGACAGTGGGTGCATCAGTAGTATATTCGTCGTCCTTCGGGATCCTGTCACTGGTCCCATAGTCAGTGTCCAAATTCATCGAGATGATGGCCACCCGGCTTTGACATGTCTGTATCTAGGAAAGGGTATGCGAGGAACACGACAGGAACTACCAGTTTCTTCTTGGACAAAAACGATAACATTTTGGACGATTCTCGGCTATTTTTTGTTGCATCAGTTATACTCTCTTCCACCCAAGTCTTCTCCTCATTCTCAAGCCTCAGCTTATCTATATTGTGTTATATGGTCTGTTTTCCTACCGGATTTGTCTCCGGGGAAGCGCGGCCCGCGATCGATTGACTCTGTGTGAGGGAAGAACTGCCAGGTACGCTAGTAGAGTGTCGTTCGGCTGACCCAATACAACTAGAATTCTAAGACTCCGGATATTACTGTATTGCTGATATCCACCTTTTAGGTCACCATCTTACACCATTTCATAGCCTAGTTTTGGCTCGAAGGGATTGACGCGAAAATACCCCACGTTACAATTCCACAGATGCTGTTAGCCTCTTTTCGTGCGATGTCCTCGTATACCGCACATTATTTGTCAATGCACTGACATTTTATTCACGAATGACTTCTGCTGCTTTTGCATTTCATATGGCTGTGTCGCATGCCTCCGGGTGCCCAAATGGCCTTCGCTCCTGAAGGTCTGCTGTCTCTTTTGGCCGTCCGTAAACCTTATCTGTGCCCCTTCGATGACGCCAAAAAGACTTGTCCGCATATAAATGGCGTTAGAAGCTGAAGCTTCGAAGGTTGAGTTGAATGCGACATTGTCAAGTCTTGAAGTCAACCTCGAGAAGAATTGTGATCGAGATCATCCTCGAAATGTCGTGTATAAAATCCACGAGTACCTTGTATAACAGCAGAGGTCCGCCTCTTGGTCCACAACCATGCCTTGGAAACTCGCCTCAAACGCCTTTATCATTTG
>QFEW01005909.1:0-13521 GCA_003316525.1 Termitomyces eurrhizus | reverse complement strand
GTAATGTGTATTGTTGACAAAGTTGCTCAGTCTGGACGAGGCTACTAGGTACATAATTATTCGTAGATAAAAGTGACAACGGCCTGGGTTTACCTCAGTCTGTGGTATAACGACTGAGGTGTTCCGGTGCTCGCATCCGATTCTTACCCTCGTCACGTGTTAGCTCCTTCCTGCTCAACCATGGTGTTATCATGCTTTAACGTTTTAACCCCTAAAGGTGAAGGAACTTGAGTCTTCTTTACTCTTCTAGATCTACGATGTCTGCCTATCCCGCCTCCATCACCAACAGGGGTCTGTACCATTACAGGGTCTTTGTTCCCTTAAATATGAGACTTTGGAAATCACTCAAAAGGCTTCAAGTTCGAAAAGTGATATAGATATTTGAAGAGTAGAGTGATCAGATGTGCACAGCCTCAAGTAGGTGGATTGTAGGTCCGTCGCAATGGAAATTGTTCGGTTACAGACTGAAACCTCTGAGACCGAAGGATGGGTCGTCGCCCTTTTATGTTTCGTCCCAACTTGGAATTGCCCCTATGGCATGCCATTACACTCAGGCTATCCAGTTCCTTATATTGCAAACTAGCTCGCGATCTCTAAATGCAGTTCGACATCTGCGGGACTTTAGCTAGGTTTCTTATATAACTTTGGCCTGGCTTCAATCCTAGCGAGATAAACCTTTTGTGCAATGACCGCTTTAGACTACGAGGGGACTCCACTACTCAAGGGGACAAAACCAACATCAATACCTTGGTCTCAAGTTCTGATCATCCTATTCATCTTGATCGCGGAACCCTTTAGTTCACAATTAATATCTCCCTTTGCACCAGAGGTGAGTATCTGTTATTGCTTTAATCCGATGCGAGCCCTATCAATGAACTCAGCTCATTCGAGAAATTGGAATCACGCATGGCAATGAAACACACGTTGGCTATTATGTTGGAATATTGGTACGTCTTTTACGTCTAACTTTTCCTCGGTCTCCGCTGAACCGCACCACCAGCAATCAGCATTCTACTTGTCGGAAGCAGTAGGTGTCTTTTACCTGGGAAGATTGTCAGACCGGATTGGTCGCAAGCCCGTCATCCTGCTTGGTTTGGCTGGAATACCCGTGTCGTCGCTGTGGTTCGGACTTTCTAAATCTATCTGGGGCCTTGTTCTGAGGTAAATAGCTTATCTGATCCAAACTGTCAAGGCTCTAAACGTGCTTTCAACTTTTAGCCGCTGCCTCTGTGGTATACTGAGTCAGTCTCTGAAATACCCTATTCTAAGCTATCTCATGAAATTGTCTAGATGGGAATGTAGGCGTCATTAAGTCGTGAGCTAGTACTGTATATGCAGGATTCATCATTTTTAAATCACGATACTCACACAGAATGTTACCTGACTTGACAATCGCAGAAAATTTGCCGATAGTGAGACCTCATATCTACCCCAGTATGTCAAGTCTTATACGAGAGCCAGATTTGGGGTTGTTTGCCTCTTTCTTGGAATATCGGCGCGACAGTGGGTTCTATCCATAACACGGTAATTTGCATTCACATTTCTCCTATAGGTCGGACCCATCGTCGGTGGCTACCTCTCCCGGCCTGCAGAACGATATCCTCGCACATTCGGAGACTTCCAGTTTTTCAAGACTTACCCATACTTTTTACCTTGTGCCATCCCCTCTATGTTCTCCGCCGTTGCTTGGGTTGCTGTGTTCTACCTGCTCAAAGAGACTGTCAAGTCCCCTGTTCCAATCAGACATCTCTTCAGGACCGAATACCAAGGAGAGACCGCACGGGGTACACCTCTTCGACAAGTTCTCAACTCTAGGGTCATCATCTCAGTGGGCAGTTACGCATTTGTCGCTCTTATTGAAATAGCATATCGCGCCATACTACCTCTTTTTCTCGCGACACCCATTGATTTTGGTGGTCTGGGGCTTCCTCCCCCGACCATTGGGAATATTCTTGCTGCGGTTGGAGTATCTACAGGAAGTCTTCAGGTCTTATGCTTCTCATCAATTCATCGACGATTGGGCGATAAAGCCACATTTGTGAAAGGGCTTGCGGGTGCTCTTCCTTTATTCCTTATGTTTCCAATTGCGCATCTGCTAGTCAAGACATATGGTTTTAATTGTTTTCTATGGGTGGTAATCGCTTTGCAGTCAATTATGTCATTTGGATATGGTTTGTCGTTTGGTGAGAATCCGTAACCGCGATATTTCCCTCTTATCTCATACTCAATTGTCTTGTTTGGGCTTGCTAGGGGCAATCTTCATGTATATAACTGCTGCTGCGCCCGACAGAACCTCACTAGGCGTGACACATGGCTTGAGCCAAGTACGTCGCTATATATAGCAGGAATCGCCATTAATGGTCCAAATGCAGATGTCGATCAGCCTAATGAGGACTATCGGCCCGGCTGGTGCGAATGGCCTATTCTCTCTGTCAATCGAACATGGGTATCTTGGTGGACATCTTGTTTACTACGTCCTTTCCGTTATGACAGGTATCGGGGTCGTTGTTACAAATTACCTGTTACCACGAAAGGTGTGGAATGTTGCGGCAAGCTAAGCGAAGATGTGACAGACTTAGTGAGGCTAGCAACACAGATGGAACTGAAGGTTCACAGATTTGATAGACGATTGACTAAAGAAAACATACAATGCATGTAGTGTTACATACCTGGAAGTTCATGGATTTTGATAGATGATTAGACTAAAGAATACATAAATGTTCAAGTGGCTGAAAATTATCTATGTGGTCATGTGAAAGGTCTAGTCCCAACACTTACCTGATGGAGTGTGTTACAACCTGAACCTGCATACATGATTAAGTATGTGTACTAAGGTAGATCATAAGTAAAGTGTTCTGATAAGTGTATGTAGCTGCTCATCCTCAGTATATTTGACTGAGGGTGTGGTTACTGTGTCTGGGTTTGTATATTGATGATGCCCAAAAGTTGGTCAGTAGCAGACACAGTTTATCACTACTAACCTGGAAATATGTGTTGGGCATGGTAAGTGTGTGGAGGAGTCCTGAGCAGATTCCAGAGAACACATCAATCAATGAGTTGTGTAGCAAGAAAAGGTGTGAGTCAATAAGGTAAATGTGGTAAGAAGAGTGTGCTAATGACAAAGTGTGCCTAAAAAAGGGGAGATAGAAAATATAAGTGTTTTATATGAGGAGCAGCAAGGAGAAAATTAAAAGCTTACATGTTCTAAGCTGTCCATATATGTAGGGTGCCAAAGTATAAAGTCAGCAAGAGTTCTGCAGCAAGCAGACTAGATGTTCAGACAGCTGATGACTAAGTTAAGTCAGTCCAAAAGATATCTGAACTGTGAGGTGAACTGAGCAGACTGAAGCATACAAGCCTCTGTTGCATTACTACTGACAAAACAATAAGTGTTTATAATAAAATGAGTTCACTATCACTAAGTGGCTAAGTATCAGTGAACTGGAAAGAATGTAAGTAGACACTGTTGTCAGCGATTGACGTGCACAGATTTTAACATCTAGTTAGACAAATATTGCTCAGTATCCAATGTAAGTATCCTACTGCGCTAAGTAACAAGGAATACACACCTCAGTATCGTGCACGTCAATATGGTACGAACTGAGGTGTGGTGGAAAAAATAAAAAACATTTTAAGGCAGCGTAGCCGAGCCCACGTAATGTATGTCTCCTAAGTCTTAGTTAGAGGCACAGAGACATGGCACATTTCTAACACTCCCACTCATGGGAAGGTGCAGCCCCATAGCCTTCGAGAACTTCCAATGTTCATCGTGAGGAAGGGCCTTCATAAATATGTCTGCTACCATGTCTTCGGTAGGCACGTAACATACAGTAGCTTTGCCTTTTGCTACCAAGTCGTCTTGGAGATAATGATACTTGCGTTGGATGTGTTTTGTTTGAGATTGGTATTGAGCTTCCTTGGTTAAAATTATAGCAGCCTGGTTGTCACATAGTAGGTCTGAGGGTCCCCTTTGCGCATGTCCAATGTCCTCGAAGAATGTTCGAAGCCACGCCAAATGCTGTCCCGCATAACACAAGCCGATGTACTCAGATTCAGTCAACAATAATGCCACCATGGTTTGGCGCTTACTTGCCCATCCTATGGTGCCTCGAACGGAGATGAATACGTATCCAGAAGTTGATTGGGATGTGTCGATGTCTCCAGACCAGTCAGCGTCTGAGTACCCATGGAAAGACATATCCATCCTGACATCATTTCCATCAAATTGCAGCTCCATTTCGCTAGTAGTGTTGAGGTACCATAGTACCTGCTTTGCAGTGTTCCAGTGATGCCGTTTTGGATTTGCACTGAAATGTCCTAGTACGCCAACGGCGTAGGCAATATCTGGTCTGGTTCCCATCATGGCATACATGAGGGATCTGACTACACTTGAATACGTTACATGTTTTCCACTGATTTCCATATCCATGATCATGATGTTGCTCTCAGGGTCCTCAACTATGAGCCTCAAGCTTGTGGCCATAGGAGTCCAAGTTGGCTTGGAATTCGTCATACCGCACTGCTTGATGACAGCCTTGATATACTGTTGTTGGCTCAAGCTTATTGTCTGTGCCTTTCGATCTCTTTTAATCTGAATTCCTAGGATGTAAGTTGCTGCTCCTAGGTCGTGCATTTTGAAGATGCCTGCCAGTTGTGTTTTCACTTTGTTCAAAAAAGGGCGTGAGTTTGCTGCGAGAATAAAGTCGTCAACATACACTACCAGGAAACAGATTTTGTTTCCCTTTCAATACACAGAAAGGCACGTCTCAGCGTTTAGGCGTGCGAACCCAAAGTTTTATAACTTCTTATCTAGTGTGATGTTCCAGGTCCTGCCAGCTTGTTTTAGCCCATACAGTGACCTCCTTAAGCGCCAGCAGTGGCCTTGCAGTATCTTCACACCATCAGGTAGGATCATGTACAGCTCCTCTTGTAATTCCCTGTTTAGGTATGTGGTGGCAACATCCATTTGGTCCAACTCTAAGTCGTATTTGGCTGCCAGGGCCAGGATTATTCGTATTGATTCCAGGTTTGCGACTGGTGCCCAGACTTCCTTGTAATCCACACCCTTGACTTGTGTGAATTCACGGGCAACGATCTGTACTTTGTAGCATTTGATGTTTCCATTCGCATCGTACTTCACACGAAATACTAGTTTAGAGGTGATTGGCTTTACCTCCTTTGGCATCAGAACCACTTCGAAGACGTCGTTGTTGATGAGACTCTGGAGTTCCTCCTGTAATGTGGGCCTCCAGTACTCACTGTCTTGGCCTTCAAAGGCTTCTTTTGTGTTTTTGGGCAGTGGGCGTTCAGATGGTCCACTTTTGGATATCCCTGCAAAGTAAGCCTCTTTGTCTTCTTCCAATTTAGTTAATTCAGTGAGGTCGCTGAGCTCTGGCTCATCAGCTCTTGCTTGGATATCTAATAGCGTGTGGTGAGTTTCTTCCATCTCTGTCTCACTGGTGTTCTGAGTTGTCCTAGCTTGTTTTTCAGCTTGGTTTCCCTCTTTTCGCTGTTTTTTGAGTTTGATGGCTCGACAATAGTCAGCATCTCGCTGCACAGTTTTTCGAGTGTGTTTTGGACGTCCTTCATCTTGAGTGTCTCCTACTGACTTCGAGTCAGAAGTTCTCTTCCTTTTTAGTGAGGCTTCAGGTGCAGTCTTGAGTAAAGCTTGCGGCGGTGTGTGTGGTGATGATTTTGGAGTGTAATACTCACTCTCTGTTCCTGGACTATCTGGTCATCGTGCTCCCACTGGCCTTGTATTATCTTCATATGTTAGCTCATCATCTGATTCATGGGTCTCATCATTTTGGCCTGCAGGCTTGCATACAGATGCTGGCTGCAACATGTTTGGTTGCCACTTATGCTCTGACATTGACGTGGTTTGCTCTTCGAGTTTCAGGGTTTCTGAAGATGAGTAGGGGGTTTCATCAAAACGGACATGACGGCTACTAAACTCCTTTTTTGTCTTTACATCTAGGAGTTTGTAGGCTTTCTTCCCGGTAGTGTACCCAATGAGCACAGCTTTGCGTGCCTTGCTGGCAAACTTTCCCTCACGTTTGTCTTTGGGAATGAGTGCATACGTGGTTGATCCGAATGGTCGAAACCAGGAGATGTCCATCTTGCGCTTGAAGATTACTTCGTAAGGTACTTTCCCCTTTAAACCGGAGGCCAGCATCCTTCCAATGATAGTGGCAGCCATTACCATTGCATCTGACCAGAAAGTCTTTGGTAGCCCTGACTCTATGAGCATTGCAGTTGCAGTGTTTATGAGTGACTGATTCATGCGCTCAGCTAGTCCGTTTTGTTCAGGAGTGTTGGGTGCTGTTGTTAGGTGTGAATGCCAGTTCTTTTGAGTTCTTCTTGAAATCTTTTTCCGATGTATTCCCCACCATTGTCCGATTGGAAAAAAATCTATGAAATTTTCTGAGAGATGAAGCTCTCCAATTTTGGCTCCTAGGTAAGTCTGGACATCATTTTTGAACTCGCAGAATCGTGATAGAGCCTCGTCCTTTCTTTGCATGAAGTACACCCAAGGAAAACATCCATATCCGTCGATGAATGAGATCCAATACTTGTTTCCATGGCGATCTGCCAGTATCACTGGTCTCCCCACATCTGAATGTATGACTTGAAATGGGTGGGTGGCTCTCTGCCCTTTGTGCTTGAAAGGGAGTTTCTTTGACTTGGCTAACACACATGGCTCGCAGAATTTCGGCTTTCCCATTGTCTTATCAATTCCCTCAATGCATCCATCATTTACCATTTGGACCAATTGATCCGGGGATATGTGTGCAAGGCAACGGTGCAATGTGTTGATGTCAATGGATGCGAGTGCGTGTGTCGAAGAGGAGACATTCAGATGATATAGATCTCCCTTCTTCGACTCTATGAGCATTAGTTTTTGCCCTTTTGAGGTCTTGATTTTACATGCTCTGTTTTTAAATACCGTGTAATACCCGGCCTTATCAAGTTGGCATACTGATATGAGGCTGAGCTGGAAGGAGGGAACATATAAGGTGCTTTCAAGTTCCATGGTTTTGGGGCATCCATCGATTATGCAGTCAAGCATGACCGTACCAATGCCGGTGGCCTCAACATGGGAATTGTCTCTGAAGTGGATCTTTCAGGGAGGCTTTAGCTCTGTGAATGTACCACATTTGAACTATTTGCGATGCGGAGTCATGTGGGCTGATGCACCAGAATCAGCTATGGTATATGAGCAGGCAGAATCCCTTGAGGCACTCCCGATGTAAACCAAAATGCATGACATTAATGCCTTAGAGACACGGGCAGACTTGGTATTTGAAATTCCTATGCTCCTACTGTCTGAAACGCTCTCTGCACCGTCTGAACTCTCACTTTCTGACTCGGAACTGTGACTGGCCCAGTTTGCCTTTGTTCTGGTCTTCTTTTTGCCCTTCTTTTTCTTTTCATCCTTTTTCGCCTTGAGCGTGCGGCAATCGGATGTGTTGTGGGATGCCAATTTGTGGAATTCACACCACACGTCATTTTTACCCTTCAGCTTGTGTTTGGCTGTTACGTCGGTCTTCAAAGCAGCATCTGAGGATGATGATCCCTGTTGGACAGTTACAGTGAACTTGAGGCGGTCTGCAACTTCCGAAAAGGATAAGTCTTTTCCAGATGACATGGAGCTTAGGACAGTTGCACAAAACGATTCCCATATGCCTTCTTCAGGAAGGGAATCGAGTAGTATGAATGCAAGAAATTCATGGTCAACTTGTTTTTTCATTGCTGTGAGTTTTGCATCGTCGGCTAATATTGTGGATATGTGATTGTTCAATGAGGAAGGGGATCCGTCCCACTTGAGTCGGTTCATGTGGACGTATGTGTAGAAGGTGCTGACACCAATGTTGGTGTTTTCATGGATTTTGACAAGTTTGTCATACATTTCCTTTGCACTCAGTAGGTCACCAATTTGGAGCAGCAGGTTGTCAGATACATGGGCAATGATGATGCCCACTGAGGCCATCTCACAGGACCTAACAGGGGAGTGCGGTCTAAACGACGTATGGAAGCGTCGATCTGCTCTTTCTCCATGTATGCAGGGGGGTGGAGATTCCATAGCTCTCGTAGGGTAGTCTACTTGTCATATGTAACATGCAACATAGGCACCAAGTGCCCAAGGCACAATAATTGAATAAAAAAAAAATGATGATGCCAATGGCCTTCGAATCCTGGATGGCCCAGCTTTTGGAGTGTCCAGTCGGAGTATTCAGTGCACCCGGGGACTTTTCTGTCGTGACTGTTTTCCATACTTTTTCTTGCCAGAGCTTTCCTAGTATCCTCATCTTCCAGATTTGGAAGTTCTCAGGTCCAGTGAGCGTTGAGCATGCCGTGGTGTCTGACATGTTTTGTATGTCTTGATGTCGTATGCTTCCTGAAGTGATCTGGGTGATCTCGAAGGGGTCGAGTGGTTAGCTTTCGCAGTTGGAGGATGGAATTATTTTATGCTTCCGTATAGTTTATTTCTCTTTGTCTTTTGCTGTTAGGCTACGGGGCCCATAACCTGTCAGCAATTGACATGCACAGATTTTAACGTCTAGTTAGACAAATATTGCTCAGTATCCAATGTAAGTATCCTACTGTGCTAAGTAACAAGGAATACACACCTCAGTATCGTGCACATCAATACGGTACAAACTGAGGTGTGGTGGAAAAAATAAAAAACATTTTAAGGCGGCGTAGCTGAGCCCACGTGATGTATGTCTTCTAAGTCTTAGTTAGAGGCACAGAGACATGGCACATTTCTAACAACTGTGAATTAAACTATATACTAAGAAGTCTACCAGCCTACTATTTGTCTAATTAGGTAAGAGCACTAAGCAATGTCAGGTGCCAAGGTAAAATGCCAAGCTGTCTGTCATGGAGAAATCTCATTGTCAGGAGACTCCTTATGTCTTCTCTCTTTCACTCTTTATTCCTTCCTTCTCCCTTCATTCATTTTCTTATTTCTTCTTTCATTCTTTTACTTTACTGCTTCTATTCTTTCAACACTATCTATTAGTACTATTTTTAGCCTTTGAAGTGCTCAGGTTCTTTAGCTATCATTCAGACAAGTGTGGCTCCTTCAATACATCATATAAACTGCTTATATAAGCTGGAGCTTGCCTTTCTGACTTTCAAAGTCCAGAGTTTTCCTGCCTTGTTTGTGCAATTACAGCGGCTCAAAAAAGTGTCTCAATGTTTGATAGTTTTTGAAAGATGGCATTGGCATGTAGGAATAGAAGTATCTAAAATTTCAAATAAATCATGTAAAGTACTATGGCATTGTAGCTACAGATCACATCTAGGATTATGTAATTTGAATCAAAACTTATGAAGTAATTGCTATTTTAAAATATTCATTCATTAGGATACTTTTTTGAGCATCTCTAATTTTAGTATCTAGTACTTTACATATATGTCCTCTATTTGCTTGAATAACTGCTTGAATCCTTCTAGGCATGCTTTCTATCAGTCCTTGGCATACTTCTGGTGGTATTTCATCCCACTATTTTGCAACTCTCTCTTACAATTTATGCACACCATGAGAAGGTATTTCATACTGCCTAAGCTGCTTCTTAAGGTACTTCCAGAGATGTTCAATAGGATTGAGATCAGGGGATTGAGCTGGCCACCAGAGAACATCAAAGTTGTTGTTTTCAAACCACTTGTTAGCCCTCTTGGAGTTGTGTTTGGGGTCATTGTCCTGTTGAAAATAGCAGGCACCCTCCTCTATCTTCAACTTCTAATTTTACTTTGAGTCTTTATTGGTCTACCTCTAGTTTTTCTTTAATTGATATTTAACTTGCTCTACTTTGTCATCATAACTTGTCTATGCCCTCAGATAATTTCAGAATGGTCATTGTGAGACATGCAGTTGTCACACTACTTAGACATCAGAGACTCACTTTCTCCAAAAATGCTCACTGGAGACAACTCAACTGCTAGTTTCTTTGGACCTAAATATAGTGATACATTGTCTGATCCAAAAGCAAATTGTCTTTCAGATCAGGACATTGATCAACCCTCAGGTTTTTTTCATACCCAAGCCATTGAATCTGTAGCATGAGGCACTCTGCTTGAGCAAGTAGATTCCACAGCAGGAATGACTAGAATGGACTCAGCTTTGCAGACTATGATCTTAATCTGATAGTGTTAGAAAAGTATCAACAGATTCTATCTTGTCATCTCTTTTAGTGATTGCCTCTCATCTTGCTTCTATCTGGACAGTGTAAGGATGACCTCCAAAGGTTATGGCTCAGTCACACAGCTAGCAGAGGGAGATCCAAAGTGTATTAGAATATATACTAACAATATCATAATAACTACTCACTTGGCAAAGGGAGATTCAAAGAAAACAAGTCTAGGGATTTCCTATGCCAGATTAGATGCTTCTGGGGCCTCTGAAGCATGGGAAACAACTGTACAGTACAACAAAATCTTAAAAACTCAAAAATTGCCTAAATAAACAACTATACAAATAAGGCAGGAAATGGAATGATACAGGAAGGAGGAACGGGAGGAATGTAGCATTTATTTTGAAACGTGACCTAAGCGTGACTGGAATCGGTTGACTCGCAACCGCCAGCTCACGCCCATAATCTTTTCAAGCGCGTGCGCACTACGTGGTCCTACCGGATCGTCATGACGGGAAGAGAAAAAAGGACTCGTGGCAAGCTAGGCGGGGCGGTCCCGGCCTCATATACATCGGTGTTTACGCTACAACCTTCTTCGGCGGCTTCGCAGAATATGGCTCCCCCCGACGTGCCGAGAGAGAGTGTAGCTTCGGGAATAGCGGAGGAAGCGGACCCCGAGGGCGCGTTGGGCGCGTTGGGAACGCCAGTTCCTACCGTGCATCATTTGTCGCAGGTTGGGCAGATGGGACCTGGTCCCTCCCCCCTCTTGCCGGGCGCGACAGTAGAGGTGGGCAACGCGACCGTGAAAAGCAAGACCCGATTCGCGAAGGAGAGGACGGACGCGGATATTGTGGAGGAAGACCATATCATTGACAAGGTCCACCTGGCTCCCACACCAGTACAGCCTCGCGCGACTAAGCGCTCGCAGGCCACGAACTCTGCGCAGGAAGTGCCTGCGTCCATCACCCCTGCCACGGTGGATGAGTTTATGCGCAACGCAGTCCCGGTTTTCCCGGTTCTGCCACCTCGCGCACCCGAGACTCCTGAGCGCCGATCTCGACGCTCAAGGTCTACACCACGTTCTGGGGCAACTCTGGATTATGTTACTCCGCCTCGTCACCGGGCCCTCTCGCAGGAGCGCTCCTTGCACACCCCATCAATTGATGGCTCTCCTTTGGACTTGCGACAGACAGATTGGGAGCGGAGGGAGCAACAGGATGGCCAAGTGGTGATGTTAACAGAAGGCCAGTTGCAGAATTTCTTGCGTACATATGGTCAAAATGTGTCCAGACAGGGTGAGTCAATGGACACATCAACTCATTTTGGTTTTTGGCTTTTATCTCCCTATATGCGCTGTCTTATATGCGCGCGAAGGCCATGGTGGTGACCCTATGTGTCTTTGTTGGCCTGGGTTGTTGCAGGCCTTATGTGCCAGTTTCCTGGGGTACAGGCCTTATGTGTCTCGACCTCTCTTGTTGTGGGCCATATGTGCCTCAGGCTCATGTGCCAAACTCAGGGGGCCTTCATGTGCCTCACGAGGATTGTTTGCCTTCTTTAACACTTTCTGGCATTGCATCATATCATTTGTAGGCGTAATTATTACAGGCATCTTTCATTGTGATTTCTACTCACTCATATCCTCCTGTTACCTTCTGCGGAGTGGCTCACATTTGCTCCAGCCTTACAGGCCCACTTGCAGGCCATCCAAAGCCAGGGCTTTGAGACGGCTCCTCCGGTTCCTCTCAGCTCAGTGCAGGATTCCGAAGTTAGGGAGCGTCACACTGGTGGCGTGCGGCCTGGTCCTCAAGGCTTTCTCCAACTCCGGGATGTGGCTCATAAGGCCCTGGGAGTATTCTTGGGGGGGGAAGCAGATGAGGACACGGCACGTCCCAATCGTACCATGCATGGACGTCCACCTACCTTGGGCCGACAGCTTTCATCAGCAGACAAGGTATTTCCACACAAGGTCAGACGGGCGTTGGAAGCAGGGATGTTGGAGTACATACCTTTGGATTTGCTGACAGATGATGCCTGTCGCCGTGCAGCCAGAGAGCCGCCAGTGCCAGAATCTGCATTTGTAATTTCGAATGGAAAGCTTAGACTTCCCAACGCTACCTTTGACGTCTCTAAAGAAAGTAAGCTTTCTTTCGACGAGTGGGTTAGTGCTGGTGCCAACTTAGTGGCGGCCATGCATAAACACCTGCGTGCTGAGGGTGATAGAGGGGCAGGAGGTCCCATTGCGCTTGAAATTGCAGCCTCTTTCGAAGGGCACTTCAATCATCTCAAGAACCTGCCGGACGCAAAGGTGCAGTTCGACATTGTTTTTGACTACGATCGACGGCTACGTTCGCTTTTTGTATCGGATTCCCACACTTTTCGCATGGACAATTTCCATGGTCACGTTTGGCAGGAATGCCTGAACCAGCAGTACGCAGCAAGGGTTGCGCACTTGGACAGCAAAATCGCTATCATGGAGTCCTTTCTGCCCAAATCCAAGGGCAACACGTCAAACAACCCTTCCTTTCCCCAGCAGCACAATTCGGTCACCTCGCATAGACTCACTAAGTGCATTGCCTGCGGAGCAACAGACCATAAGCTCATCGTGTGCCGTCGGGAGGCTAAGTTTCTCCGGAAGGATGGCAAAACATGGAAAACGCCAGCAGGTGCCTCCGTCTGTTATGGATTCAACAGTTACGCTTCGTGCAGCAGAGGAGCCTCCTGCACTCATGCGCATGTCTGCTCCTTGTGTGGATCTTCTTCTCACGGGGCGCAAGCGTGTTCCGCTTGACCACCTCTTCCCAGTGTCTACTCCTCTGCATGCGGATAGGTGGGAGACTGCCTTGACTCTTGCTGGGGCCTTGGACAACTTTGCAGAGGTGCCGAAAGGCCTTCGCACCGGGTTTAGCATTGGTTTGGACTCCTTCTGTTTTGAGAAAACTTTTATTCCTGCGAACCACTACAAGTCTTTGAATGCGCATAATTTTATTATTTCGAAATACTCTAAAGAGATTGAACTCGGCCGCGTCTCCCCTGGATTTGTCCCTGAACAAGCAGAACTTCTTTTCGGTCCTATTCGCACAGCCCCTTTGAACATCATTACTAGTGCGGGTGGTAAACAACGTGTAACACTTGACCTTTTATATCCTTGAAACGATTCCAATATTGCTTCAATCAACTCTATGATAGACTCTTCTTCCTTCCAGTGCGACTGGGGCACGTTCGCAGACTGTTGGCTCCTGGTAGCGGACGCCCCTCCCGGCACTCAGGTCGCCGTCTTCGATGTCGAATCTGCTTTTCGCATAGTTCCTACACGCCCATGTGACTGGCCTTTTATGGCAGTCTCCATCGATGGCCTGATCCACTTCGACTTTCGATTGAATTT